>JAAGEH010002531.1:80299846-80319771 GCA_011751065.1 Lasiurus cinereus
CCCTCCTTTTGCACGCCGGACAGGGGTGTGGAGAGCTGTTTCTGCCTAACACACACACACACACACACACACACACACACATTTTAAATATATTTTATTGATTTTTTACAGACAGGAAGGGAGAGAGATAGGGAGCTAGAAACATCAATCAGCTGCCTCTTGCACGCCTCCTACTGGGGATGTGCCCGCCACCAAGGTCCATGCCCTTGACCGGAACTGAACCTGGGACCCTTCAGTCCGCAGGCGGATGCTCTGTCCACTGAGCCACACCGGTTCCGGCTGTTTTCCTCAGTGAGTGGGTTTGTGGATGTGACTGAGTTCCTGATGGTTTGAGGCCGGTCTGAAACGGGGAGCGCGGAGATGGTCCGCAGCCGGTGACCGTGGCACTGAGCGCGCTCCCGTCTGTCCTTTCCCGCAGCAACTGAAGTTCATGCACACGCCGCACCAGTTCCTGCTGCTCAGCAGCCCGCCCGCCAAAGAGTCCAACTTCCGGGCCGCCAAGAAGCTCTTCGGCAGCACCTTCGCGTTCCAGTGAGTGCAGGGATGGGGGTGGGGGGTGGGGGGGCCTGACACCCGGAGAGGGGAGACCGCTCTCTGCGGAGCCGGCTCCACTGGCGCTGAGCGGCCAGCTCCAGAGCGCTCGCCGGGAAACCCGCTGCTTTCAGAAGGGCCGTGACTCGGGTTTTTCATTGTTTGTAAGAGATCATTGATTTCTGGGTACGCGCCCCCCACCCCCCATTCCAGCGGCTCCCACATTGAGAACTGGCACTCGATCCTGAGGAATGGCCTGGTCGTGGCGTCGAACACGAGGCTGCAGGTGGGTCTCTGCACGCCTCCCCAGCGTGCCCCTTTCATGATGCCTCCGGGTGGGAGCTGGGGGGCCGCCCCGGGCTTACGTTTCACTTGGGGAGAGAGGCGATTGGGGTGCTGTTACGTCTATGGGGTGTGTGGAGGTGCGAGCATCCTCACCAGGGAGCGGGCGCAGGAAGCTGGCTTCCCGTGAGAGGCCGCTCGGAGCCCAGGCAGAAACAGCTCTCTGTACCTCTGTCCGCGAACACACGTGTTTGAGCGCTGCTTCGGGGGGCAGATGGGGACGAGGGAAGAAACGGGGGCTAGTGTGGACGCCCCGGGCCCTCGGCCTGCGGTGCAGCCTCAGGCAGCACTGGGGGGGGGGCGGCACTGGGCGAGCAGCACACGGCCTAGGCCTGGTCACCCCCACAGCCCAGCATCCCCGCTGGCCACGGCCCTTTCTGCTGGGGATGTGGGCGGTCAGGAAATGAGGGGCTGTCCCAGCACCGGTCCCACCGCTGGACCCCAACACGCTGGACCCCACATGCTGGACCCCATGTGCCAATCAGCTGAGATGACTCAGTTGCAGTCCCGCTCCCAGATTCCGTTCACCCCGAAGGGGAGCAGAGGGCCGAGATCTCCCCGCCGCGGAGAAAGGGCCGCCCTGGGTGCAGAGCCTCAGCGGAGGAACCGGGCTGGACGTGCGTGCTCCCTAAGCGCCCCTCGGGTTTACGAGCAAGGGGGTTCGAGTCCAGACCCTCCGCGCCAGCCTGGCTCATCTGGCAGCTCAGACTCCGCTCGGTGCCACCGTGCGCTCCGGAGCGGCGGCGGGCAGGCCTTCTCCTCCTCTGGCGGGCACTCCCAGGTGCCACTTCCCCTGAGCGCAGGACGGGGTCTCAGGATTGCGGTTTGCACGTCAGACCTGGCCGTCAGGGCTGTGCCACTTCTGCACTCGCCGGCAACTTGGTGGTGATACTTTGGTGAAATTGTGGGGAGCAAACATAAGCCCTGAGATCGAGGGCTCCTCTGGGGAAATACTAACATCGAACCCTCGCTTCCTCCCCGCAGCTCCACGGCGCCATGTACGGCAGCGGGATCTACCTAAGCCCCATGTCCAGCATCTCGTTCGGCTACTCAGGTGAGCGCGTGTTCACAGACCAGGTCTGCGCCCCGTTAGTGCTGTGCGTGCCAGGCGCGGCTTTCTCACGGCGACGGAAGCTGATTGGACGTATTTGCATTGCTTTATTTCTTTTAAATCCACGTCAGGAGCAAAACAAAGTGCACGTTTCGAGACGGATGCGTGAGAATCCCCTGATGTGCCCAAGAAGCTACATGTGTTTTGTCAGTTTCAAGATCAGTTTTCATTTGGGGTCAGTCGTTTCTATAGGTATTCCGGCCTCCATTAAATCTGAAAAGCAGTCGGACATAGCACTTTACAATCCTGGAGTGTAATTCCAGAACCTGCCAACTTCTTTGGGTCATTACATAGCCCGTAGAGAAGTATGGGAATTGTAGAGTTAGAAAAAAAAAAAACACGCCCTTAAAATCTTCCTACTCGTTGGCAGCTTGTGGGTAACAGTTTGATGAAAGTGTGGGGGAAACTCTCCTGGAATGGATCGAAAGCGCGTGCTGGAGGAGTGTGGGTCAGTCCGGAATATGGCAGGAAGGGCCACAGATGGTTAGCGACCGCTCCCCTCGAGTGGTGGCATTTGGGGTAATTTCTTCTTTTACTTTTTCTTTTTTTGGGGGGGGGGAATATTTTTAAGTGATCAGTGTCCTTTTCAAAAACAGCGTTTTATTCTGTTTCAATATAAAGCCATTAGTAACAAGTGGAATTTCACTTCCTGTTCTGCAACCTGTGTTCGATGTGTTTCCCGTCTTATGTTCATACACCTGCACGGATGGTTGGTTTTGCTTCTGTGTTCAGGTGTATGTCCGTGTGTGTGTGTGTGCATGTGTGTTCGTGTGTGTTCATGTGTGTATGCGTGCGCGTGTATGTTTATGTGATCACATGAACCAGCCCCAGGAGTGCGTTCTGGGTGCTGGATGGCCAGATCCCCTTGGGAGGAACAGGGGTGGGGAGGTGGGTGGGGGCCGGCCTGCGGTCTTAGTCCCTCGCCCTGGCAGTGGGCTGTGCGCAGGGATTGGCGCTCCCCTGGGTAGAGCACATGTCCCGGGAGCGCCAGGACTTCCTGCCCCCGAGGTGGGTCAGAGCATCCCCAGCCTCTGTGTCCAGGCAGGGAATTTGGCTCCATCTCCCAGGACAGGGCAGCACAGCCACCGGGCAGGGACGCCCCAGGCTGAGGAATATTGGTGCAGCGATTTGGAAAGCGCCGTGTGCCAGAATCCCGGGGAAAATCATAGTCGGAGGAAGGCTGAGATGGCCCGGGCAACACACGACCTCGGTCAGTGGAGGAGGGAGTAATTAAATCAGCAGAAACCCGGCTTTGCAGTTTATCGGAGCCGGGCACCGTCAGAACGAATGCGAGGTGCTTGACATAGAAACAGCCTCATTGGAGAGAAGAAACACAGCAAACCATCCAGGACTGGGGTTTTCTGCTGCCTCCACGGGTGGGGAGGCCCCTTGGATGGGCGCAGAGCAAGGCCCGTGGGGTACAGATGGATGGAAAATCTGGGAGAGGGTCCATGTGTCGGGGCAGGGGGTCCAGAGCTGTTGGCAAATTTGTGGTGTCTTCCATTAGGAAAAATGTAAGAGCCAGCTGAATCCGGTGTGGTTCAGTGGATAGAGCATCTGCCTGCGGACTGAAAAGTCCCGGGTTCGATTCGGGTCAAGGGCATGGACCTTGGTGGAGGGCACATCCCCAGTGGAGGTTGTGCAGGAGGTGGCTGATCGATGTTTCTCTCTCATCAATGTTTCTAACTCTTTATCTCTCTCCCTTCCTCTGTGAAAAATCAATTATATATGCTGAGACCGGTTTGGCTCAGTGGATAGAGCGTCGGCCTGTGGACTGAAAGGTCCCAGGTTCGATTCTGGTCAAGGGCATGGACCTTGCTTGCAGGCACATCCTCAGTGGGGGGCGTGCAGGAGGCAACTGATCGATGTTTCTCTTTCATCAATGTTTCTAACTCTCTGTCCCTCTCCCTTCCCCTCTGTTAAACACATTTTTTATAGATTTCAGAGAGGAAGGGAGAGGGAGAGAGAGAAACACCAATGATGGAAGAGAATCACTGATCGGCTGCCTCCTGCACGCCCCCTCCTGGAGATGGAGCCCGCCAGCTGGGCATGTGCCCTGACCAGGAATCAAACCCGGGACCCTTCCCTCCCCAGCCCGATGTTCTATCCACGGAGCCCAACCAGCCAGGGCTGTACCTATTTTTTTAATATCGTTTGTATTTCCAACCCTTTACCTTCTCCTTCTACTGACCAGATGGTAAGAATGAAAGGAGCCGGTCTAAAAGCCTTTAAAACCGAAATTTAAGAATTTTCTTACTGTCTCAAATGCACGCAAAATTATTTCCCGTTCTCATTCCAATGCAAGGAAAAACGCGCGCCTGTCTGCTTCCTCCCTCCACCAGCGCCTCTGAACCCCCTGACCCTCCACCCCGGCTGCCGGGACACAGCGGTGGCTCCTCCCACGGGCTGCTGTCCCCGCCAGTGGCCAACCAGACCTGTGCGACAGCGGAACTGGCCGTGCAGACGGCGTGCGTTGGGAGCCGTGCGGTCCGGGGCCGCTCCTCAGTGACGGTCTTGCTGATGTTTTCAGGGATGAACAAGAAGCAGAAGGTGGCGGCCAAGGACGAGCCGGCGTCCAGCAGTAAAGGCAGCACCGCCTCACAGGTGTCTACACCCTGCGGGGCCCCGCGATGAGTGAACCCCCTTTTTCCCCCCTCCGCCCCACCCGTTAGCCGGCAGGGTTCTCAGAAATCTCGGGCTCTCTCAGTCTGCAGAACTATTTTAAGTGGCCATTACTCACAGGGGAAGGCAACTCGCCCTAAGATGCCATAACCCAAACGCCTTTGTTCAGTGAATGCTCGGCGAGTGGGTATCGCGCTCCTCCTCCAGCGATGCTGGCGGCTCCCCGAGGCCTTAGACTGCCTCGAGGACTAAGAATAAACCCCCCCCCCCCCCCCCCTGTTCTGCTGAGCGCAGAGAAGTAAACTGGCTGCGCCTTGAGGTGGCCAGCCTGCAGCCGGTAAACGCTGCAGAGAGAAGTCGGGGGAGGGGCTGTCGCATGGGATGGTTTGGAGGTGCAGCTAGGATGCATGGCCAGCGGTGGTCAGTCAGAGGGGCCAGGGGGGTGGGCTGAGGTCTATTTGACCAACGGTCTGTAGGGGGGGGGGGGGAGAAGGGGGGACATGCATGTGCTTTCGGCTGTGGGAGGAAACATTCAGGCAGAGAGGAGAGCAAACACAGAGCCCTTGTTTCTTTTACTTAAACTAGAATTTTACTAGAGGCCTGGTGCATGGATTCGTGCACCCATGGGGACCCTCAGCCTGGCCTGTGCCCCCTGGCAATCCGAGACCTCTCAGGGGATGTTGGGAAGCTGTTTTGGCCCCATCCCTGCAGGCCAGGCCGAGAGACTCCATGGGTGCACGAATCCATGCACCAGGCCTCTAGTATGCATATCAGATCTTTGGTTAACCTCTTCCTGCCTTCCCCCTTCCCCCCTTCCCTCTGAGATTCATCAGTCTGTTCCATGTTTCCATGCCTGTGCATTGCATCTGCCCCCTGGTGGTCACTGAGCATCATAGCTACTGGCCAGTCACTTAGGCTTTTATATATGTAGATTGATTTCAGAGAGAAAGGGAGCGGGAGAGAGAAACATCAATGACAAGAAAGAATCATCGACTGGCTGCCTCCAGTACACCCCCACTGGGGATCAAGCCCTCAACCTGAGCAGGTGCCCTGACTAGGAATTGAACCCAAGACCTTACGGTTCATAGGTTGACCCTCAACCACTGAGCCACGCCCCTCAGGCCAAATCCCTTGTTTCAAAGAAAACAAGCATTCTGGACAAATTGAAATCCATCTGATGAATGATGTGACTCTATTTTTTTTTTTAAAGAAGTGTATAGCTAATGTAATACCTAAAAACAAACCCCCCCCGATTTTCCACAAGAGGCAAATCGGACACCCTTGTGGCTGAGTGATGTCAGAAACATGGGTTCTGCATAGCTAGGTGACTGGGGAAAACCGAGTTTCATGTTTGAGAGGCTCATGCTACTTTCATTTCATTCCCAGGGAGGAGAGATTCCAGCTTCCAGCAGAAATAAGGTTGGATTCTCTGCTGTGAGGCTCTTGAGGTGTAATTTGGCATTTCTTCGTTCCCTGAACTTGGAGAGTGCTTTCCCAATGGTCATGTACAGTTATTAAATGACATGGCAAATATACCTGCCATTTGGAAGCATTCTGGAACACTGCTGCTCGTCCAGAGAGGGCTTTTAAAAAATCAGGGAGTCGAAACCGGTTTGGCTCAGTGGATAGAGCATCGGCCTGCGGACTGAAGGGTCCCAGGTTCGATTCCGGTCAAGGGCATGTACTTCAGTTGCGGGCACATCCTCAGTAGGGGGGCGTGCAGGAGGCGGCTGATCGATGTCTCTCTCTCATCGATGTTTCCAACTCTCTATCACTCCCCCTTCCTCTCTGTAAAAAAATCAGTAACATACATATATTTAAAAAAAAAAGATTGGAGAGCTTTCTGAGTGACTGTTGCTTTTTAATGATGATCCCGTTTGGTGGCTGCCGCATCCTCACTCTAATGTTTGCACCCCTTTGGCACGCAGGCGCAGAAGAAAGGACAGCAGTCGCAGTTCCTGCAGAGCCGGAACCTAAAGTGCATCGCCTTGTGTGAAGGTGAGCTGTCCTCCTGCGGGCAGTCCCTCTGGCGTGTCCATGTTTAGGAATCGGAGTGTACTCACGGAATGCTCGTCCCCGAGCAGCGAAAGCATTATTCTTCCGGGCGTCTCTAAGGGCATAGAGCAGCGGTTCTCAACCTGTGGGTCGCGACCCTTTGGGGGTCGAATGACCCTTTCACAGGGGTCGCCTAAGACCAGCGGAAAACACCTATTTCCCATGGTCTTAGGCACCAACACACCGCTCCTCGGTGTAGCAACGTGTAGCCATGTAGTTTACTGTTGTCCTAGGAAGACTGTTGCCCATGCGACACCACAATTCAAGACAAAATTTCATTTATTTGTAATGAGAAAGAAATATCTCACAATATATAATTACATATTATTTTTGTGATTCATCCCTATGCTTTAATGATGTTCCATTTGTAACAACAAAAATACATCCTGCCTATCAGATATTTACATGACAGTTCATCACAGTAGCAAGATGACAGTGATGAAGTAGCCACGGAAATCATGTTATGGTTGGGGGTCACCACCCCATGAGGAGCTGTCTTAAAGGGTCGCGGCCTTAGGAAGGTTGAGAACCGCTGGCACAGAGGGAGCATGGCCACCGTGGAGGTCGGAAAGGTCACGGCTGAAGGTCAGAGCAGGCTGGCCGCCTCCGGCAGGCCTCTCAGAGCGGCAGTCAGTTCCAGCGGTCTGGCCCCGGGCTCGGACCTCTCGGGAAGGTGCACCGTCCCCTGGAGTGGCCTTTGAACGTGCTGTTGTGCAGCCTGCTGAGGATGGACCGAGCAGGGAGGAGAGAGTCCGCCGGGCCTCCCTGTGCCCGTGCCCGTGCCCAACTCGGCTTTCTCTGCGGAGCTCGGGACAGAAAAGCAGCTGCAGGCAGCTCGCAAGCTCAGACACTGCTTTCTGTGTGTTTTTTTTTAGAATTGACAGCACAGTTTTTTTTTAAATATATATTTTATTGATTTTTCACAGAGAGGAAGGGAGAGGGATAGAGAGTTAGAAACATCCATGAGAGAGAGACATCGATCAGCTGCCTCCTGCACACCCCCTACTGGGGATGTGCCCGCAAGCAAGGTACATGCCCCCGACCGAAATCGAACCTGGGACCTTTCAGTCCGCAGGCCGACGCTCTATCCGCTGAGCCACACCGGTTTCCGCTGTTCTCTGTTCTTGATGGAAAACCTGATGCCAGGGGAGAATTTACTCCCGTGGGGGGAGCTTTGGCCGCTGCCGCGAGCTGTGTTGTAGGTTTGAGCCACGAGCTGGTTCTCGGGGGCCTGGGACGCGGTCTGCGCAGCGAGGCAGCCGGACCTGCGCCCCGTGGCAGGCGCCCGGCCACATCCCGCCCGTGGTGGTGAATGGCAGCCCACAGCTCCTGTTTACCGTTCTCCATCACCAGCGAAGTTCACGGTCTCTCCGTGTTCACTGCATGTACTCTGGCGTGCAGGCTTCTGAGGGGCGGGGCGTGGTTCCTGCGAGTAGCGTCCTCCTCTGACGGGCCTTTTCCCCGCAGTGATCACCTCGCCCGACCTGCACAGACACGGCGAGATCTGGGTCGTCCCGAACACCGAGCACGTCTGCACCCGCTTCTTCTTCGTGTGAGTGTCACGGCGCGCCCCTGTGTCCCGTCCTCCGCCGGCGAGGGGGGTCCCAGCGACCGCCGCCGCGGCCAGTGCCTAACAGTCGCTTCTGTCCACTGCGTATTTCCATGTTTTTTTTCTTTTTTTTAAATAAGCTGCAAGAAAACTGACATTTCAATGCTATTAATTTGGGAGAATGGAAGAAAAATATCTTTCTGACCATCTGTGTTTACGTATGTGTGCGTGCATATACATGTGTGTGTGTATGTATATGTGGCTATACACACACACAGGTGCCGCGTGTAGACACACACAGGCACACCCACTGACATAGGCGTTTTTTATGTTTGTATGTGCACAAGTATTAGAAGGCAGGTGACACCTGTAACAGCTGGCTTCCCTCCCCTGGCACACAGGAGGGCACGTGGGCACAGTGTGGTCGTTTTTCCTAGGGGCGTGCCGACAGCTAGAGGCGTTCTTTTCCACCCCGCGTAGACAGGGGGCGAGGCTGAGCTGCTGTCACCTCGCGCCCCCCCCCCGCCCCCGTCCCCGCCTTCTCCTGGTCCCCATCCGTCCAGGGCCGGAGCGGACGTGGGGATGGCGGCCGGGATGCCTTTCGCACGCGTCTGCGTCTGCGGTCGCTGAGAAGGAGGCTGGGACCAGGCCCGGGCGGGATCCTCAAAAGCCGGCCGGATCGGCTGCCCCGAGGGCGGCGGGAGCAAAGCCCGTGCCCCGCAGGCTGGCACCCGGGGCAGGAGCCCTGCTGGTCTGCGGGCGGGAGCTGAGTCTCCTACGGTGCCTGTCGCGTGGAGCTCCCTGCACCCTGACATGAGCGTAACCCCTCAGTTACCCACCCGAGGCACGCCCTGTCTGAGGATCCCCGCTGACGCAGAGGCGGGGGAGCCATGGCGAGCGCCGCCCGGTTGCGGGCTCGATCCCGGTAGGAGACGTGCAGGAGGTGGCCCGCCAGTGCTGGCGTTTCTCTCCCGGGACCTTTCCGTCTCCCTCCCTTCAAGTCAGAGCCCCAGTGCCACCAGGCGTCACACCTCTGAGCTCTCCTCTCCTCTCCTCTCCCCTCTCCTCTCCTCTCTCCTCTCCTCTCCTCTCTCCTCTCCTCTCCTCTCCTCTCTCCTCTCCCCTCCTCTCCTCTCCTTCCCTCCCCTCCCCTTCCCTCCCCTCTCCTTCTGTCCTCTCCTCTGCTCTGCTCTCCTCTCCTATCCTCTCTCCTTCCTTCCCCTCCCCTCCTTTCCCATTTCCTCTCCTCTCTCTAAAAACCAGTAAAAACATCTTAAAAAGGAAGAAGAACCAAAACAGGTCTCAGACCGTCCCCTCTGCCCACTTCTCTTCCTGATATGGATTTGTTCCCTTTCCGTCGTCATTCCCGTTGTTTCCTGTCGTCTGCATCCTGGTGTCACCGGCCGGGCTGGCTTGGTCGAACCACATGGTCTCGGGGGCAGGTTACCTCCCCCTCAGCCTCGGCTCAGATTGACGGCTGCTTAGCTGACACCCAGCCAATGGGGAGCCAGGATTTATTCCAAACCAGGATGACAAAAACAAGCATCTTTACCTCCGGTCAGGGTCTTGACACCTTGAAAGCCTGTCACTTGACACAGTCTCTGGTTCTGCACAGGGAGGTACCGCCTGACCGGAGGACATATCACACCTGGCTGCGGTCCACGTGGCCATGCTTTTCCCTGCAGTGGTCTTTCCGCAGGGAGGGTCCTGCCTTCACCTGTACACACACAGTCCTGCGTCTATGTGTGCGCACATGTGTGTGGGAAGAGCAGCCGTGTTGGCAGGCCCCCTGGCGTCAGTGCTGGGGGTTTGAGCCAGACACCGATGGTTACCCCACTCACACACACACACTCACACACACACATATACACACATATACACATACACTCACACACACACACTCACACACACATACATATACACACACATACACTCACACACATACACTCACACACACACATACACATATACTCACACACACATTACACACACTCACACACACATACACACATACGCACATATACACACACACACACACACACACCACACGTGCCTTCCACGTTGTCTCAGACGCCCATCCATGAGGCGTTATCTCAGACCGTGGGGCGGCTGTGGTCGGGGGAGGGGCCTCCCAGTCCCCGGTGATGATGAGGGAGGCGGGCATGGGGCGGCCTGGCCGCGAGCGAGGTGCCTTCTTAGAGCGAGCGAGGCGCCTTCTTAGAGCGAGCGAGGCGGGAGCAGCCAGGGCCTAAGGAGCGTGACTTTGGCCGGCCTCCCGAGCCGATGGGGCCGCCTGTCTGCTCAGAGCACTCCTGCAGCAGGCGGGCCTTGCCGGTTCCCAGGAAGGAGGGCCGAGGGCGAGGGCGAGGGCGAGGGCGAGGGCGGCGGGTGGAGCAGCGCCAGCTCCTCCGCGGGGGCAGGGCGCCAGTGGAGACAGCGGAGGAGCCGCCACCCGCTGGCCTCCTTGGGCCGCCTCCTCGGGAGCCACCGCCCTTCGAAAGGATCCCCGCGTGGCGGGGACGTGGCCCCTGTGCTCACGTGTCGTGTCTCTGCTTTGTGCCATAGCTACGAAGATGGCCAGGTGGGCGATGCCAACATCAACACGCAGGAGGGCGGCATCCACAAGGAGATCCTGCGCGTCATCGGCAACCAGACTGCCACCGGCTGAGGGACCGTCCGCTCACGCCCGCTCGCTCTCGGGGCCGGAAGGCTTCCTGGGGTCCAAAGCTGGGTTCTGACTGCAGAAGAGGAGGACGCAACCTGTTGTCATTATAAACAAAAGTAACCCTTTGAGTACTGGTTTTTTCCCTAGTATTTCTAAGTCTCTCATTCAGGACCGGCGGCGGTATGAAACCCATCACTGGTAGGGTTATGGGACCTAGTAATCAACTTAACCGCAGCACTTAAACTGACGTCTGGGTTGCTCACACAATAAACAGATTGAAAAAGCAGTTTTGTGCTGATATTTTTATATTAAACTCTTCAATTGGAAGTTTGGTATTATATACCGACACGGGAGGTTACCAAAATCGCATTGAGAACGTTTTATAATGATGTCTGAATCTCTAAGATACTTTGCAATAAGTAAGATGATGTTTGCACATTCGGACGTGCAATATACATATATATATGTATATATATATACACACACATATGTACATATATGCATATATATATATGTATATTCTTAGTGGTATGAACATTTGAGGAGGGATGTTTCCTATTCTCCTGTTATTTTTCCTTATATGAAAACAATTAGTCTTAGATGCAATGCTTTGCCCAAAAGTTTGTAATATACATATCTATAGACTCATGCATCAGAATGAGTGACTGTCCACATGTGTATGTATATATGCACATGTGTGTTGTGACCATAGGTGGCGTAGCTCCACAGTTCTGCTTTCCTTCAGCGACAAGAAATAATATTCAATAAGCAGTAAATCTGGACAGAAACCAAGATCTGAGCCAAATTTACCATTATTCATGCACTGACAGTATTTGCTAACAATTTCTCTGTTGGTTTAAAGGGTGTTTTCTTCAGTTAAAACTCAACTCGTTCATAAAATCAATGTAAAAGTCTTCATTTGGAAACATAGCACCCCTGGCGGACTAAATCTCGATGGAAATGATCACATGTGTTCCACAAAAGGTCTCGGAATTATAACAGACAGTATCTATTTTTTTTTATTTCCTACAACGGAACATTTTTAAAATTTATTTCGACCACACCAGCATTTTTGTATTTTTTTCATCTAATACCTCTGCATATTTTTTTTCGTATTGAGAAAGAAGATACACTTTGAAGCCTCTTTTATATTAAAAGAAACAAAATAAGTGTATAGGGAACAACACCAGTGCCCGCCTTCCTGTCACTGGTCACGTGACGGCCAACAGCACGTCCGGCCTCTTGGGGTCCCAACATTTTTCTCAGTCGTTTCAAGGTGTCATTGCCAGAGTCCCCTTTCCCACACCATGTCTCGGGAAGAGGCCGTGCAGTGTAATGATCGTGTCTGCCATTCTGTTCAAACCCTGAATCAAGGCTCGTCTCTGATTTTCATTTACTTAAGAAAAATAATAAGTGCATGTAGTCACTTGCAAGGGTGACGTTTGACAATTTCTGTGTCTGTTTCCTTTGGCTTAGAAGGTGAGAAAGAAGAGGCCATCCCCATGGTTAAGGGGCGCTGCTGAAGTCTGCGGGGATCTTTTGTTTTCTTCTGTTGTGACTCATTGATTGCTGCAAACAGAGGCTTGAGTGGCTGGGATAGTAATCCTGTGACACCATCCACTCGAGGCCTTGATCTGAGTTGAACCCAAAGTGAGCCTGAGGGACAATGTTGGCCGTCGAGGGCCCAGGGGCAGCGTCTGTGAGTAGATGTCGGAGGACTTGGGTGGGGCTAGAGGAATCCTGGCTGAAGTCTCCCAAGTCTCTTGGACTGTGCTTTTAAGCAACAAGATCATTTTGTTTCCAAATTATTTTGATGGGACATGTTATATCTGGCCTAACTATGAAGATGTAATGGCAGGATTTGGAAATGGAGATCCTGGTCCCCTCCCTGTTTGACCACTAGGACCACTGAGGCACCTCCCCAGACTCTGCAGAGCCTCCACGCCTGATGGCAAGCCTCTGACCTAGCCCGGTCAGGGAACAGCGTGGTGGCCTGAAAGGTGTGCAGCGTTACAGTCTGACCTGCAAGCGTCACTCCCAGGACTGGGGAGACAGAGGAGAGAGGAAAAGCTAGCTCTGTAGACACTTGTTCTAAGTTCAGAGTGAAAGTAGGTTCACCTCTCAGAGCAAGGAAAATATTTGATCCTTTAAACGACTAACGATATTATAGACAACTGGCCCTTTTTAGGGTGACAAAATGAGGTGACTTCTAATGTTAATGGAACGGGATGCTATTGCCAGGCAGAAGGACATCTTTTTAAGGTTTTTTTTGCCCCAAATTGTCAGGTCCTTTGTAAGCAAATATTTTAATTGGAGCCTGTCTTTTCATTGACATTTTGGTATCGGTATGCTAACAGGATGCTGATGCCTACCCTGATTTCTACAGAATCTAATTTTAGTAAATACCACGAGGACATGAAGTCCATGTTTCCAGAATCCAAGCAGGTCTTCAGACGTAGGTGTTTGAGCATTGTTATCTGGCCTTGATTCAGCTACCCCGTTAAAATACTGTCCAATGACTTGATTCCAAACGTGCTATTGTATTGTATTTTTATGATTCTCTGAAGTCTGTTCACTGCTGCTTTGTAATAGTTCATTAATTGTGTAGCCATTACTCCTTCCTATGAATCCACTGAGCAAAGGCGGTCATTTATTTTCGTTGTTGGAGTAAGGGAAGAAGAACCTCATTTATTCGTTCTATTTTTTTCTGCCATCACTGATTTTGTAAACGTTTCACTGTGAATAATTTGTCCTCTTTTATCATTCACTGTATTGAACAATAAAACAGTTGAACCTTGGAGAAGAGAAAAAGCAATGACATGTCATTACTATAGGATGCACGATGGGAAGGTACTTCAGTGGTGCCTTAGATTGCGTTACGTTGAAATGGTTTGCCTTTTTGTTGCTCAGCAAATCTCAATGTTGGCTTTGAAGGTGGTTTCTAAGTTTAAAATTTTGAATAGGAGTACAACATCTCAATCTAAGATAGTAAGCTTACGGGCTTACTGTCCAATAATACTGTGTGATGTAAGAAACCAACCCGAACTGTTGTTAACGCTCTGAACACTTCTCATGGAAGAGTATAGAAAGAATTCCTCAGTTGGACTCCCCTGTGCTTAAAAGACAGGAAAGTCACTGAAAGGATTTTAGCAGGACTGGATACCCCAATACCCCAACTTAGTTGGGGCGTGGGGCTTCGGAAAGTTTTAAGGCAAAAAGCCGTCATCCTTGTTAGGTCTGGGTGACTTCATCAGGCAGTGATTTTGTCTAATAGGTCACCCAACCGAGGACTGTCTACCATCCCAATGGATGGACTTCCTGGTGTCACCTGAAGCACATTTTTAAAATATTACGATGTTATTCTATTGTCTGGCTGAATTCTTCATCATTCACTACCTCAAGACAAATGACAAGATTGTTTGTCAAGGTAGATTGAGTTTCCAGTATAAGAAAGGGAAGGAGTTTTAGCAACAGAAGCCATCAAACTATTCAATAGTCAAGACCATACTGGACATCGATATTGCGATTGCCCCTTGACGGCCCAGTAATACAGATATTTCAGTCACTGATGATGAATGACATAGTTCACACCCACTGAGTAATGAGAAGGGATTTAAAGCTGCAACACTGGAAACTGATTCATTCTCCTTAAGATTGGCTTTCTGCATGGGCCAGTTTTATGTCTGTTCACCCAAAGCCACAGATTTGCCTACCCTAAATAATGAAAAGATTAAAATACCCAATTCCTAGGCTAGAATGGCAGACGAAACATTCGAGTATTTTTGGCATTGAATGCCTGCTAAATTTTTGTCCATTAGATGTCCATTTGCTATACATCATGACCCAGTTAATTTTTCTTGGGGATTTTGTAAACACCGCGATATATTAAGGTACATTTTTTTTGTAGGTCAAAAGAATTTCAAGTAGTTTTTAGACAAAACATGCCCACGAGTGCAAAGAAGCTGTGTTGAAGAGTAGATTCCATTACACATTTGCCCGAGGATCGGTAAAAAAAATAGTGCTTATTTACATAGTCCCCATAATTTAATGTTCTAAAAATAATTTCTTCAATCTGCCCACTGTTTAATGTATCACTTGAGATTTAAAAATATGCAGCCACTCCTTTCTGTAAACACGAAGATATGCCTGTGTTCCTTTAACTATATAGCCTTTCTTTACAAGAAACTCCTTGACTTCTGTGCACAAGATAGTATTGCAACCTGCTCTGTAGCCTTCGGTGCCTTAGAGTTACTACAAATATTTAACGATATGTACATAATGTAAATACTGCCGGGAGATCACTAAGGCCAAATATTTTCTCTATTCATTTTTTTATGGCACTTGCTTTCTATTGCTACGACGCCTCTTTTACCCAGCTTTGTAATAGTCCTACCATTGCCGTCGATGTAAATGTTTACTTTCAATAAACCTGACTTTGTTTAACACGCACGGTATACGTGGGCACTGCTTTGGAGAGTCTCGCAGGCTTAGAGCCTCCTCGGGATGAACCTCGCTTCTGGGGACCGGATACTTAACGCTCCCGACACACTCTAAAAAGGAGCTTATAAAACACCTTTAAAATAAGAGGGGGTAAAAGGAGAATATCTTTTTGCCAGTGCTCCCCCAAGCGTTGCTATAGATTTTATTGATCGTGTGAGTACCATTGCGACTTCAGGTGATGCCAAGAAACACAGGGGTGGGAACAAAGAGTTCTGTGTGGTGGCTGTGCGCGCTGCTCACAAACGCCCTGGCACACTCTCAGAAGGAGCATTGGAAAGGAGCCCTCCCACATGTTCTCAGCGTGGCCGGCTTGGCTAATAACCGGGGAGTGATTTTTCATAGACCTCGCTGACTGAATGAGACATTGGTCCATAAATAGACAGCTCTCTGAACACATTCATAGTGAATGTTGGTGGGGAGCTAAGGTTCTTCTCAAAAATAAAATAATGTTTTACATCTGTGACATTTCCAGCGAGGAGACCTGAGGGAGCAAAGGCCTGTTTGTGAGACTTGATTTCAGTTACTCCACAAATGCTTGTTGTATATTTTATTGATGTTTCACAGAGAGGAAGGGAGAGGGAGAGAGAGCCAGAAACATCGATGAGAGAGAGAGATCGATCAGCTGCCTCTTGCACGACCCCCATTGGGGATGTGCCTGCAACCAAGGTACATGCCCTTGACCGGAATCAAACCTGGGACCCTTCCGTCTTCAGGCTGATGCTCTATCCACTGAGCCAAACCGGTTTTGGCACACAAATGCTTGTTAAAGGTCTAGTCCGTCTAAGGACTCTATTCTTTATATAGAGATTATTCATTTTTTAAAAATAATATATATATTTTATTGATTCTTTTACAGAGAGGAAGGGAGAGAAATAGAGAGTTAGAAACATCGATGAGAGAGAAACATCGATCAGCTGCCTCCTGCACGCCCCCTACTGGGGATGTGCCCGCCACCAAGGTACATGCCCTTGACTGGAATCAAACCTGGGATTTGAGTCTGCAGGCCGACGCTCTATCCACTGAGCCAAACCCGTTAGGGTAGAAATTATTCACCTTTCACCTTGGTTTTAAGGAGCTTTCTATCTATTTGGGAAAAGAAAACATGCATTTCTAGTGACATCGCTTTGCATAATCTGTTTGCAACCAAGTCCCAGTGATTCCCTTGTCCACCTGCCTCGCCCTGTACACGATGCACTTAATTTTTTGAAGTTTGAGTTTTTGATTCCTTGACCCAATTTTTTACGACAGCCTTTTGACTTTGCGGCTCAGCCTCACTGACGTCTACCCGTCACTCCTGGAACTCGGCTCCGTTCCTTCTCCTGGGAATGTGCCGGCGGGAGACTGGGCTCAGGCCCCAGGTTACCCTCAAACCTCAGAGGCTGGTTTGGGGGAAGCCCACGCCGAGGACCCCTGAGAACTGGCTGAACATTCACCTGGCCTCTGTGTCTGCTCTCCGATTCCAGGTCTTTCTCTGTTTAATTCAAATAGCGGCCACCTGTGACTTCATCCAAGCAGAACGGATGTTCCAAAGGTGCCACATACGGAGTTGAAAAAGGATGTCCCTGGAATTTCAGGTAAGATGAGGTCTTGGTTAGATCGGGTTTGCGTCCGGTAGCGCCTCATGCTGTAGAAAGTACTACTTTCTGTGGAGGGTCTGGTTTTCCCGACAGAGTCACTCGGGGAAGTGTGTTAGCGGACAGCCTTGTCTCTTGCAGATGGGTGGTTAGGTGGCCTGCCACGGGGTCAGGGTCCCTAGGCTGAGGGTCTCTGAGCCTCCCGTCGAATAAGCGTGTTCATTATCGCTAAAGTCCCAGCGTGGCCGCACACACAGCACACGTCAGAGTGACAGCAGGCTGGTGGGCGAGTCCCTGAGGAGACCCGTCTGAGTGCTGGGGAACCCGCCCGGGAGGGGGAGGTTTTCGGTCAGAGCTGCGAGGAGCTCATCTGCACGCGCTGTGCCCGGCGATGGGGAGGGCTCGCCTCCGCTGAGCGATGTGTCCGGTGAGTGATGTGACCGGCTGGGAGCACGCTAGCAGCTGCGCTCAGGAGAGTGTCCAAGCCCGGCAGAAGCAAGAAGTGGCAGAGACTGGCGTTTGTCCTGCTGCCGAGGGTGGGGACCTGAGGAAGAGGAGGAGGTGGAGGAGACGGGTTAGGAGGAAGCGGTACATGAGGAAAGCAGACCCAGTGGGTAGAGAGGGTGACGTGGGACACGGCGGGTGACTGCCCTCCGGCTTTTCTTGGAGACCCACCAAGGTGCGCTGTGCCTGTGGGTGTGCAGGGCGCGAGGACGCACGGAAGCCGTGGCTGGAACACGGTCTCTGCCGCAGGGTGCAGACGATGAGAAGGCTGATGGACTTCCCTCATCACGCCTGCTCCATGGCGCCAGACACAGGTGTCTTCCGGTACCTGACAAACGTTCGGTGCTTAGTAGATACACAATTAAGTCAACCATAAATGTCTGTCTGATGAAGGTGGTCTTGAAATAAAGCGACAATCAATCCACACAAGTGTCCAGCAGGGGGTGTATAACTAGCCAAAGCCGCCACCGCCATCATCATCATCATCATCATCATCATCATCATCATCATCATCATCATCTTCATCACCACCACCACCACCGTGGGCTCCAGCTCCATCACCTGCAGGAAATACAGGAACCCTTAGCTCTTGGTATCATCTGCCCTGTCACCCCTGAAGTTTATATTTTCATCTTCCCATGATTCTTCTTGACTTTGGATCAAGCAATCCCTGGACTGGAAGGTCATTTTGGGGGCCCAGAATGAAACATCAAACTGGATCCTCACCAATGTATAATGTGATGTCCATATTGTGCATAACCCAAGGACCATTGCTTTGCTAAGTAATTGCCTTAAATAATGAGCTTCCTCAGCATATTTAAGAGTTCATTTGCATTAACTACTTGACGTGCACGGCAGATGATACTTGAAGCTGAAGTACTAATATTCATTACCAATAAGATAAATCAGTGATGGAACTAAGTACACCTATCATTGCAAGCCAGTGGGGAAATGAATTACCTCTGGAGAGCCTGCATCCTTCTAGCGTGGCATACATGCTAACGGACACGAATTTCGCCGCACCTGCTAACTGGCCTGTGACGTCTAACTTACTGTTTGCGGCTGTGCAGTTGGGAACATTTCCATTCTTTATGTTTCCTGGCTAACGTCTGGGAGCTGTATTTCTTCACAGTAATCTGTGTTTCTGTCTTTTTTTAAAATATATTTTATTGATTTTTTTTTTTTTTTTTACAGAGAAGAAAGGGGAGGGATAGAGAGTTAGAAACATTGATGAGAGAGAGACATCGATCAGCTGCCTCCTGCACGGCCCCCACTGGGGATGTGCTCGCAACCAAGGTACATGCTCTTGGCCAGAATCGAACCTGGGGCCTTCCAGTCCGCAGGCCAACGCTCTGTCCACTGAGCTACACCGGTTTCAGCAGTAATCAGTATTTCTTACAGCACAGTCAACCTTGTGGTCTGATATACAGCAGCGGAGGAGCAGTAGAACTTGCTTCAACTTATGAGTCCGAATCTTTTTCCTGGAGTGCCTGCCTATCGCACATCTACCCATAATTCAAGGCGAAGCTCATGTACCCTCGAGTACATGCATAGGTTCTGGAGCACCTGACCATAAACGATGTTTTTTTCTGCTCCAAGTTCCTGCAGTACGCTGTCCTTCTCCTGTAGCACTGACTTAGCTACCACTTCTCTTGGCGCTCTTTTGCGTAAAAAATGACCTGCCAACCCAGGGATTTCTTGATCGAAAGTCAAGATGAATCATGCCAGGAAGCCAGACAGGATTGCCTAAGAGCCACAAGAGCGCTCGGTGCCCAGAAGGCGGGGCTGGTGGACGGGGGTCACTGACTTGCATGTTCCCCAGGGAAGTGGGTGGCAAAGCCGCAGGGTCATCACAAGCTGGGGCAGAGATGCCTGTGGAGAGTTACGGGACGAAAGGCAAGGTCAGGGGGAACCAGGGAAATAAAGCAGATGACGCGCTGCCTACACACCCGCACGCACAGAGGCCTCGAGGGCAGAGGGGGAGGGAGTGTTTAGCAAAGACCAGAGCCCGGGGGAGCCCCCAGGGGCCAGCAATGTGTCAGCGGAAGGCAGACGGGAAGTAGAGAGGAAAAGACGGGCCCCCATGTGTCTCAGTCGCGCCTCCGTGTGTCCGCAGAGAACGTCGGTCGGCCTCTGGAGCAGAGACCAAGGGGGCGAGCTGGCGTTTGCTCAGCAAATCCCTTCATGCGCCAGACCCTGGCCGAGAGAGTGGGGGTTCTGCAGGAACCTGGGAATGTGTGCAAACAGCGAGTCATCAGGCTGATGATGGAGGATGCCAGAGGGCGAGGGCATCTCAGAGAAGGCTGGCGTCCTAGGCTTCCCTCTGCTCCATCCTGGCCCCCCTCTGCTCCATCCTGTTCCCCCTCTGCTCCATCCTGGCCTCCCTCTGCTCCATCCTGTCCTCCCTCTGCTCCATCCTGGCCTCCCCTCTGCTCCATCCTGTCCTCCCTCTGCTCCATCCTGTTCTCCCTC
>JAAGEH010002531.1:80321948-80333620 GCA_011751065.1 Lasiurus cinereus
AGAGAGAGAGAGAGAAGGGGGGATCAGCTGCCTTCCTGGACCTCGGATCGAACCCACAACCTTTCGGTGTGCCGGACAACGCTCCAACCAACCAAGCCACCGCCTAGGACTCTCACATTTCCTTTCCCAACTCAATAAACAGGATGTTTTCTCCACGAGAACTCGCTGAATGCGGCGCAGAGAGGAGAAGGGCAGGTGGGACTTCACGCACCAGCGAGGGAGCTCAGGCCAGGATTTGGACTCGTCGCCTGCTTTGTTTCACAATCCGGAGAATGGGTTTCTTCCCTATTATCACCAGGCCAACACCAGGAAGTGGCCTAGAAATCTGTATTTACAACACGTGATATGTCCCGAAGAAACGATTCTCATGGGCAGAGAGAGCACCTCTGTTTTCTGCTCCGGCTTGCCTTCCACCCCAAGAATATCCCCCCAATGTTCTTGTCAATACACATCCTATATGTGCTAAGAAAAATCCTTTCAAATAAGCTACCGCTGCCATTTTCAGGAGAAGGAGGGTTTGCTTTCTCATTTCTGTCCTATAGTTTTAATGACACTTGGAAAAACTTGAGTATTTGCAAATTGCTTATAATTTAAAACATCAAGAAATGCAGGACCCTACTACTGTCTTAGGTTCTCCGTGGAATGAGGCAAAAATAAGACATTGTATGCTGATTTCACTTTCAGATAAAATGCCGTATTTTCCGGCGTATAAGACGACTTTTTAACCCAGGAAAATCTTCTCAAAAGTCAGGGGTCGTCTTATACGCCGGGCGTCATCTTATAGGGCAGGTATATCCCAAACTCTATATTTTAACTCGAAGAGTTGGGGGTCGTCTTATACACCGGAAAGTACGATAGTGTTTGAATCCACCTTCTCTGAAATTTGGGAAGTTGCTGTTTAAACACCTCCTCTCGGAGACCTTTCAAAAAACAGCAGCACTTCTGTTAAAAAACAAAATCATGAGGTTTAGACATCTTTCATGGAAAACTGCTTGCAATGAATTGGAGATTTTTCTCATCAGTCACAGCCATGTCCCTTTCAAGATGTGTTTCCTGATGCGGCTCTCTATGAATGGGTGACATTCCCATTTTATGTTCCTCCCGTGACAAGGCTCCATGTTTCACTTGGAGCATGAAAACCCCGAGACAGCCGGAACCGGTGTGGCTCAGTGGATAGAGCGTCGGCCTGCGGACTGAAAGGTCCCAGGTTCGATTCCGGTCAAGGGCATGGACCTTGGTTGTGGGCACATCCCCAGTAGGAGGTGTGCAGGAGGCGGCTGATCGATGTCTCTCTCTCGTCGATGTTTCTGACTCTCTATCCTCTCCCTTCCTCTCGGTAAAAAATCAATAAAATATATTTTTTAAAAAAGTAAAAGAAAACCCCTAGACAGACACTGCGCCCTGCCTAGCGTTCAGGTCCTATCAACACCGTTCGCTATTTCATAGAAACTGAGAACCGTCCGTCACTTCCCGCCGTTATGAATGACCTTGATGGCATCTGGCGGTGAGAGCTAACAGCTCCCCTGCTCTGTTAGCTCTGGGTCTGTGGGGAGCCCCTGGGTTTCCCCGGGCCCGTTCTTGGCGAAGCAGCAGCTTCTGCTCTCTCAGCGCCAAGGCACCTCCGGCCCATTTCTGCGAGCATCTGGCAGCCGTCGCTCTGGAGCTGTTCGCCGCGGACGGAACGCACCAATCTCCCCCGTCACCATGGCCCCGCTGAGAGACACGCTCCACGCGCCGCAGCTCAAATGACAGCCCCTCGCAAGGCCCTTCGCCGGGAACACGGGGAAGAGCTGATGCCGGTCCTGGGGCCGCTAACGAATCCGCCTGGAGTGGACCTCAGCATGAACCCCTGCACGAGGTAACGCCACCCCCCGCACCCGGCCCTTGGCTTGCAGGGTTGAAAGGTCAGTAAGTGAACTGATGGCTGTCTTTTGGAAGAAAGACATGTGGCCTCTGCGGACTGAAAGGTCCCAGGTTCGATTCCAGTCAAGGGCACGTACCTTGGTTGCGGGCACATCCCCAATGGGGGGTGTGTAGGAGGCGGCTGATCGATGTCTCTCTCTCTCATCGATGTTTCTAACTCTCTATCCCTCTCCCTTCCGCTCTGTAAAAAATCAGTAAAATATATATATAAATAAAAAATGTGGCCTCACCTGCTGGTCTGACACAAAACAAATTCCCCCAAGACTTTCCCGTGTTGGACTCAGAATGGACATGAGTTTTTTTTTTAATTAAATCTTTATTATTCAGATTATTACATTTGTTTCTCTTTTTTCCCCTCCATAGCACCCCTCCACCCGGCTCCCCCCCTTCCCTCTGCCCTTCCCTCCCTCCCATTGATCTCATCCATAGGTGTATGATTTTTGTCCAGTCTCTCCCTGCACCCCCCTCACCCCTTACCCCCTGAGAAAGATCAGTCCACTCCCGTACTATGCTCCTGATTCTGTTCTATTCACCAGTTCATTCTGTTGATCAGATTTTTAATTCATGAGTTGTTGCTTCCGTGTTCCAGCTTCATCTTCCCGTCTTACTTCTGGGTTCGCCTTTCCCCCTGCTCCTCCCCCTCCCCCCTGTCCGCGCCTCCCCCCGCCCACCTGCCACCCTGGCTTATGCGACCTTCCTGTGTGTGACCTCCAAAAGCTCTGTCAGCCACCCCCTTACTCCCCATTGCTCCTCTTCCTCGCGGCTCTAAGGAAACACTGTCCGAAGAGCGCAAAGACTGAGCTCCTCTCACTGAGCGCGTGAGCCCCATCTTCCGTTTTACCCCCACCGTTTCCGATTCAGCAGGAAGCTGGGGTTCGGTGTTTTCTGCAGATCCTTCGAAATCTGCCATAGACCCTCCCGCAAACGGAGGACAGCGCCTCGCCTGGTGGGCGGGTCCTCCAGCGAGCGCTGGGAGGTGCGGTTTAATCCAGGAGATGCAATGATGACCCGGTGCCTCGCTCCCCGTGTGGGCCAAAGCCAGGGGAGGCTCCTGTGTGCAAGGCCACGCCGCGAGGGCCGCGGACGTCTTCTTTGTTTGTTTGCTTTGTTTTTGTTTTTTTCTATTTTATTGATGTTTTACAGAGAGGAAGGGAGAGGGACAGAGAGCTAGAAACATCAATGGGAGAGAAACATCGATCAGCCGCCTCCTGCACACTCCCTACTGGGGATGTGCCTGCCACCAAGGTCCATGCCCTTGACCGGAATCAAACCTGGGGCCTTTCAGTTCGTAGGCCGGCGCTCTATCCACTGAGCCACACCGGTTTCGGCTGGCCGTGGAAGTTTTAAAACGTTTCATGCCTGGTCTGCGCCGTCACCGAAAATACCAAATACGGGTGCACCTCCCTAAACGTATGCACACATCAGCAGCTGGCAGCCCAGTTTTGAAAAGGAAATGTGTTTTCAGAAGCACCACCGTTATGAGCATGTAAAGTGTGTGTAGACAGTGTGGGGGACACCTATCTCTAAGGCAATTTGCAAGCACCCCATGATTCAGCCATTGAAATGTAAGGACTGAAAGCCTCCTGGCTCTTTAAATGGCAGGTCACACAGCTGCATGTCCATGGTTCCCAGTCCATGGGATGGATTTCGCTCCCCATCCTCCCTCCCTTCCTGCCCAGCCCACCCTGGACGCCAGAGTCCAGCGCCCCTGTGCCAGCCTTTTGGGGAGGGGCGTGCTGAGAAAGGCCTGCCTCGAGCAAAGGAGGGGATCATGCATCCAAATTCCGAGAGAAAGGCCTCCTCTGTCCAGCACGTGGCCACGCTGGTCCCCAGTAAGCAGAGGCGAGAGGCGCAGGTGCCTACTCCCAGGTGCCACCTGCCCTTGGCCTGTGAAGCGTTTGGCAATGGTGGTGACGCCAGGGCCTGCTCCTTTGTAAGACGAGGCGTCTGAGGACAACGATCCGGGTGCTGCTTCTGGGTCGGCGACTGTATTTCTCTGACCCGAGAATGTCTGCCATTTGCTCCTCAGCGGTGTCGGCGGAGAAACACTTTGTGGCAGCTGACTCACGCCAGCCCGCATTTCTTAAGGCAGATTTCTAACAGTCGGTCTTGCCAAAACCGGGGTGGCTCCGTGGATAGAGCTTCGGCCTGCGGACTGAGGGGTTCGGGGTTCGATTCCGGTCAGGGGCATGTCCCTTGGTGGCGGGCACCTCTCCACTGTGGGGCGTGCAGGAGGCGGCTGATGGATGTCTCTCTCTCATCGATGTTTCTAGCTCTCTATCCCTCTCCCTTCCTCTCTGTGAAAAATCAATAAAATGTATTAAAAGAAACAAAGCACAGTCGGCCTTCAGCGGGAACACAGACGGAGGCCGCGTGCGGACAGAGTCTCCGCTGTCCCGGCCCGCGAGCTGTGACGCCGCCTCTGGAGCTGTCAGCGCGGCCCGGGGGGACGGGACCCGGCGGCGCTGAAACCCTGCCGTGTGCCGGCTGAAGGCTTCCAGGCCCTGGTGGAGGCTCCCCGGCTCTGCCCGTGGAGCGGGGGGGGGGAGAGCCCCCACAGAGAGGGGCTGGAGGGGCGGGGGTGCCGTGGAAAAGGAAGGAGGACGAATTCAGCTTCGTCCCCCATAGGCCCTGTCTGCAGGGTTATGGGACCCTGATTCGAGCTGGCAGAGGAGGCAGAAGGAGAAAAAAAGACGAGACACAAGGACACAGGACAAAACGTTTCCCGGGAGGAAGGAAGTGCCGCAGACGTCGTGTGAAGGCCTCTGCGTGGAAGGGGGGCTGTTTTAGCACCCGCCTGGGGAACCGCGGAAAAGGCCAAGTGTGTGTGCTTGGGACTAGCTCTCTGTGCTCCAAAGACGGAGGGTCCTTTCCAGGGGGAACTGTGTGGGGGGGAGCCAGCGGCCTGGGGGGAAGGGACGTGGCTCGCAATGAACGGAGCGATCGCTCCTGGGCTGCAGAACGGGCCCTGTCGCCCAGAGAAGCAGGCTGCTTGTTCGGCAGGAGCATCTTCCTTCTCCCCGTCACACTGAGCGGGCACCGGGCTGCGGGGTGGTGGTGGGGGGGAGAGGCCGAGCCGAGGAGCCCCTGCCTTCCGGAGCAGGGAACCCCTCGCCGCAGGCCAGGCCCATAAATAACAGGGCACTGGCCGTGGGCAGGGAGGGGGTGGCGTGGGGAGGGAATCGTGCACTGAGCGTTTCCGCCATCGCTGCCGTTGTAATCCCGGAGGAAAAGGTCAGTCGGGCCAGAGCACGGGCTGGTTTACGAACGGCACGAGTTTCCACCTGAGCGAGGACATTGGGAAACCCCAGGAAAAGACACACCACAACGTCCCATGACTGCTCCCCGTTTTATTTCCTCCTTGAATGCGCCTGCCCTCGAGTCTGTGTCCTGGTGAGAACACCAGGACAGGCCGCGAAGTATTACCAAGTGAGTTTTCCTTCCATTGAGCATGCATTCGTGAGCGGTGGCCCTCTGTCTGAAACTCGGCCGGCCGTCCATCTTCTCATGCCCGGTGGCCTTTTAAGAAGGAGCTGTGCTTCCCGGCCACTCCTCTGCGGGGTGCAGGGAACTTCTGGGGGGGCTCTGTCTGCAGACGGAAAGGTTTTCTCCCCCCGAGTAGCCGAGGAGTCTCTCCCCGTGGCCTTGGCCAGAAGCCTTCTCAACGTGCTCTAGCCACCAGTGCATCATTCTGCTGTCTCCCTCAGGCACAGCTGGACCATCTGATAATGCTCTGTTTTCCGGGAGGACATCGATGAATCTTAATACCATTCTTTGTTTAAAAGGTCCCTTACAGCCCTGGCGGTGTGGCTCAGTGGACAGAGCGTTGGCCTACGAACTAAAGGGTCCCGGGTTTGATTTCAGTCCAGGGCACATGCCTGGGTTTTGGGCTCCATCCCCAGTGTGAGGCGTGCAGGAGACAGCCGATCAAGGATTCTCTCTCATCATTGATTCTCTCTCTCTCTCTCTCTCTTTCTCTGCCTCTCCTTTCCTCTTTGAAATATTTCTTAAAAATATTTAAGAAATAAATAAAGGGCCGACACCGGCTTGGCTCAGTGGATAGAGCGTCGGCCTGCGGACTGAAAGGTCCCAGGTTCGATTCCGGTCGGGGGCATGTACCTTGGTTGCGGGCACATCCCCGGTGGGGGGCGTGCAGGAGGCAGCTGTTCGCTGTCTCTCATCGATGTTTCTAACTCTCTATTCCTCTCCCTTCCTCTCTGTAAAAAAATCAATAAAATATAAAAATGAAGAAAAGGAAGGAAATCCTGTAATAAATAAATAAGTAAATAAGTAAATACATAAGTAAGTAAATAAATAAATAAAGGGGCCTTACAGGCCCAGGGCGATGCCTAGCACATCACCTTAGGTTCCGGGGTCCCTGCACGCTCCCCCAGTGTTATTCTCTCCTCTGGCGTCACCGTTTCATGGGGGATTTTCCGGTCTCACCATTGCTCCCCTCAACCTCCCCTGGGAAAGGGACTTTCTGGGGCTCCTGCCTCCCCAGCCGATCACCTCCGTCGCCACCAATCAGCACTGCCCGGGCCCCTCCAGCTCCGTGCCCGGCGTGCGGCTCTCTGCCCGCGGCACACTCACCCCGGGAACAGCTGCGGGTGGACGGACACGCAGCACAGAGCCCACAGGCGCGGGAGGCTCTGCCCGTTCTCGCTCTCATTCTGCAAAGGCAGGCCGTTTCTCTTAATCCCACGGAAAGTGTTATTTCTGTTTCCCTTTACCCAGGGCCCCAGCGCCCATCCTCAGCCGGAGCCCAGAGTTAGAGCGAGACAGTCCCCGTGGGCCTTCGACGCCTGCACTGTCCCTCCCCGGAGGCCCTGTCTCTGACTCTCCCGCCTCATCACTCGGGTCCCCTGATGCCTGGACTCTAAGCCTCACCCTCACCCTGGGAGCGGGTCTGAATGTCACCCAGGAGCCGATCGGCGCCTCTGACGAGAAGCAGGCTCCTCTCCCCTGCCTCCTTCTGCTCCCCCAGAAGACTGATGGGCATCACCGCTTAACGTTTTTATCATTGGAGCAGTTCTTCCAGCTATTGTCCTCGGGGAACACAGGGGGGGATGTGAGTTTCTAGAAACCTTGTCAATGGAAATCCTATCAGTTCCTTTTTAATCTCTCGATCAGTGGAGAAACAAACAAATAATGCAAGGCATTCCGGGTTGGGCTTCTCCAAAGAGGAGGCGATGGGGCCAGACCCAATTACCTTAAGAATCATTCTTGTCTCTTTATCTTTTAGTGAGTTTGTCAGGTCGATCAATTCGATCAATCTAGCCCGGGGCTGCGGCAGCCACTTAATTTTATGTTGCTATCTTGTCACAGACAGGAGTGCCTTTGCGTTGTAAACAAATCCAGGTTCGAATGGTTTAATTTTACATTTCCATTCACTAGCATGATGTATATCTCTTGATGTGCCCACAAGGCAGCTATTTAGACATGTTGGCTGTGGGAGGGCATGTTAAATGCTAGCGGGAATTACGGCTGTAATTAATTTCCAATTGTTGAGTTGAAGGAAACCTCCCTCCGCAGAAAACCTAAGTAAGAACATTTGGAAGTTCAGCTCGAGACAGGATTCACACGGATTATTTTGAAGAGTCACTCCCCTTCAGGTGGTTGTGAACTAAGTATAAAACATTAAGAAAACCTGTTACCTTTCTGGACATCCGTTTTCTCAATAGCAAAATGAAATAGTTGGGCAAAATCAGCTCTAAAGCTGGTTTCTGGCAACCTAGGATTTTTGCCTTGATAAGCTTGTGATAAAAACGACCCGTCAGAGAAAGGGAGGGTAGGTAGGCTCAGAGGTTTTACTTGCAAAGTGAACACCATTGACTGGCTTCACACGGACTGTCCAGGTGAACACGATGTGTGTGTTGACTGAGCAACTGATTCTAATTAGAAAAGAAACGTGAAGTGAGAAGGATCGAGATCTTCTTTTCCTTTTGCAGACCAGCAGCACAAGTTTTGAGTCACTGGTTTTTGATTGATATAATATTAGGCTCAGATTTAGATAGTAATTTAGCTTCCCAAACTCTCCTCCCTTGTTTAATAAGAAGAGCTTATAAGGAGTCGGGTGTTTATTTTGAGAATTTTGTGAGCGTGTATAGCTTAATTCCCACAGTATGCAGATGAGGTTAGTATTATTACCCCAAATGTATTGAGCCATAAACTGTGATATAGTGAGGTGGATAATTGTTCAAGGGCATACGATTAGCAAATGCCAGATGTTTAAACTCCATTGCCATGCTCTTAACCACTGTGCTACCCTATTTATAATTCTCCACAAGTATTTTAACAAACAAATGTGACAACTTTCTCAAGTTCTAGTCACTCTGTTGGAAAACACTTTTTTTTTTTTTTTTTGCAGATCAAGATTCTCACTATGACAAAAAAAAATAAGGGCTCTCATTTACATACAAGCATAAGTATTAACAGCAGAAGGAAGATGCTCTTAGCCATTCTGTAAATCCAAGCTCTGGTGAAACGAGCAGAAAATTAAAACGCCAGACTCTCTGGCCATTGTCTGTCTGAAGATTCGTCTTCGTGGACCACAGGAAGCTACTTTCTTGAGTACCGGACACAAAGTCAATGCCAAGTTAAAGACGAGCAAGTTTCCAAAGTCAATGCCAAGTTAAAGACTCAACCCACGAACACAACACAATTTCTGGTTCCCAAAGGAAAGATGCTACCTCCGAGCCATTTGACAATTTCACGTGTCCCTTTCAGCTGAAAAAAGTAGAAACAAAATCTTACTTTTTATGGAACCCATGTGCTATGGGTTGAATCATGTCCCCCACAAAATGGGAGGTTGAAATACCCCCCTGCACCCCTCCCCAGTGACCCTCAGAATTCAACCTTATTGGCAGATACGGTCTTTGCAGATACAATGGAGTTTACATGAGGTCCTTGGGGAGGGCCCTAGCCCAATACGACCCGTGTCCTCGTATGAAAAGGGGTCCTGGGCCACAGAGGCAGACACATTGGAGAGAAGATGATGGGTCGGGGGGAGGGAGCGGGGGGGGGCGGCCGTCTACCAGCCAGAGAGAGTGGCCGGGGCAGATCTGCCCTGTCAGCCTCCGTTCAGACCTCCTGCCCGGAACGGGCAGACAGAAAGTCTCTATGAGCGAAGTCACTCCGTGTCTGCTACCCAGGCCCACAGTCCTGGCCACGGGCCCCCAGGCCATTCCGGCAGTGTGTGAAGAACTTTCAGATGCACCACCCGAGTGTTTCTGGCTCCCCCTCCCCCCTGCTCCCCCGGTTTGGGGAACCAGACTCCTCAATTCCCTTGGCATGCATGCCCATCCACCTGCACCTCGCCACTGCCTTCTCTTCCCTCTGTCATGTGACCTGGTGTGCTCTCCTGGAGGCCCCAGTTTTGTAGCTCTGCTCTGGCTCCTCAGTTCGCTGCTGGGACTGAGATGAGGCGGGACGGAGGGCAGAGGCCGGTCCCTGAGTTGGGCCTGGCCCCGCGCTGGGCGAGGAGAGCCGGTGGGGTTGGATCCGAACCACCTTGTCCTCGGGCACGCTTTCCTGTGGTCGTAGAGGGGGCAGCGGCCGCCTTTAGATGCCGAGGCCAGATCTTGGCCTTAGGACTTAAAACCACTGTACGAAATCCATCGATCAGCGGTATTGTGTGTTTGTGTTTGTCTTTTAAAAATATATTTTATTGATTTTTTACAGAGAAGAAGGGAGAGAGATAGAAAGTCAAACATGGATGAGAGAGAGAGACATCGATCAGCCGCCTCCTGCATGCCCCACAGTGGAGATGTGCCCGCAACCAAGGTACATGCCCCCGACCGGAATCGAACCCGGGACCTTTCAGTCCACAAGCTGACGCTCTATCCACGGAGCCAAACCAGTCTCGGCGGCATTGTGTGTTTTTAAAATCGCAAGGCATGTGCAGACTTTGAAAAGGCGAAAGCACTTATTTATATCTTCGCTCAGCAAACATTTATTGACAGTCTCCCGTGTTCCAAACTTTTAAATCATCTGTAGAAACGAATGATTGTAATGGTTTTCTGCTACGTACTTTAAAAAACACACAAAACCTTTTTATTGATTTCAGAGAGAGGAAGGGAGAGAAAGAGAGAGAGAGAGAAACATCCATTGGCTGCCTCCTGCACGTCCCCAACTGGGGATTGAGCCCACAGCCTGGGCACGGAGCCCCCACCCTGGGCATGTGCCCTGACGGGGAATTGACCCGTGACCTCCTGGTTCCAGGGTTGATGCTCAGCCCGGAGCCACACCGGCCAGAGGCGTGGACTCTCCTGCCCTTTGCTGGTCCTGTTTGCCTGCGAGGAAGCCGTACCGGGCCCTGCCCAGGTCTCCCCAGCCCCCCACGCCCGGCTCCTTTGCTGCCACTCATCTCAGAGTTAATGCTGCTTTGTTCCCGCCCTGTGGCACCGTGGACGAGGGCAGAATCCATTATCCTGATTAAAGTCCAGCGCGTGGCGGCTCTGCAGGATGCTCGGCTCCGAGAGGCCGTTTTCTGGGTCACAGACTCCATCGGGAAGGCGGCCGTCCTTCAGGCAGCGGCGGCTCTCAAATGAGCACCAGCCAAGACCGAGCGAGCGATTTTTGCTTTGAAATACGAGCAACAGTTGAGATAGGAGTCATCGCGTGGATCGGCCGGCTGCACACGACCCACCAGTTTACCGAGACTCGAGCGGCTCATCGTTTCCCACGCCTCAAGGTGACGGAACGAATTACACTCGTATCTCGAGGTACCACTCTATAGGGAACCATACTGTGTGCATGCTTTTTTTTGTGGGGGGAGCGGGGGGTCTGGCTATTTTTCACTCAGAATAGCTAGTTTGAGTTGCACTCCAGTTCACTGCCTTCTGGCTGAGCTGTGTTTGTTCACTGGATGGACTTGCCGTGCTGTGCCATCCACTCTCATCGACGGCAGGCAACACCCACAGCAAAAGAAAACGAGCACCGCCCCCTCCCGCCAGCAGGAGGCGAATGCTCCAGCAGCCGGGCTGAGCAGGGGCTGGGGTTGGGCGCCCCCCGTGCAGGCACGAGCATCACCTGGGCTTCAGCCCCAGGAGGCTCTCACTGGCCTGCACTCCAGGCCCCGACCCTGGCCTCGAGGCCACACGCCGGTGCCGTTCCGGCCTCTGTGCTGATGGACGTGTGCGCACAGCGGAGGCCAGGAAACGCTCCCGGGGGTCAGAGGTCACAGAGGATGCTGGCCTGCGCAGAGGCCTGGCGTGGAGGAGTGGAGCGCGGGGAACTGGCAGCCAGGACTGCGAGCGCCGGGCACCGGGCCAGGTAAGGGGCCGGGAATGCCATCTCTGTGCCAGAGCAGGGGGCTCGGCCGGGGGGAATGTGTGTGGAGGGCACAGGGAGGGAGGCTGACGGGCGCGACCAGCCTCGCTTTTTGGGGGGATGACTCCGGCTGCCTCTTGGAGGCTGGGCGTGCAGAGGGCAGCGGAGCGTGGAAACCTGTTGGGAAGGCAAAGCTGTGGCTTCGGAGAAAGAAGGGGCCGGCCAGGGTTGGCGTGGCGGGGGGTGAACAGATTGGAGAACTGGGACAGAGAAGCCTCAGAGGCCACAGGGAGAGGGGGGATGTGGGTGCGGAGCCGCAGGCGCTGAGCCGAAGCTACAGGGCAGGGTGCCCTGAGAGCCTGCCCTGGGTGAGGGGGCTGAGGCCCAGGCAGCTAACAGCTCCTGTGTGTTGGGGGGGGCTTTAGCTCCTGCCAGCTAGTGCTCCCCAGAGGCTCTCAGTGACCAGAAACGCAGGC
>JAAGEH010002531.1:80333630-80358649 GCA_011751065.1 Lasiurus cinereus
ACTCGTATCTGGAGGTACCACTGTGCATATGTGCAAATAGTTTGTTGAGACATGTTGGACGAGGAATAACATACTAACGTTTTGGGGAAACAGCCCAGTCAGAGAATGGGCTGTGGAACTAGAAAGATGTGGTCTGGAGTCTCAGCTTGTTTTGCTAAATTGTTGTTTTGCTCTCAAGTTACTCATCCTCTGGAAGTATCAGTCTCACCCTTTCTCCAGTGGCTTTCAAACACTATCCATCTTTTAGGGCTGTGGTTACGGTGACATAAAAGAGCCTGCTTCCTGGCCAAAGCTCAGGGAAGAGAGGCGATTGGCTCTTGGAAACCCGAGCCCCAATCACAGCGCTCCAAGTGTGGTCCCGGGAAGCTCAGATTTATTCGCCAGCGACCTCGGCTGTGAGAACCCAGTTCGGGAGAGAAGGTTCTATCTGTGCCCTTCCCGTGGGGAATTGCCACCCCCACCAGCTGTGCCGTTTCTTACATTGAGAGACCATCCGGGCGCACAGATCTGGAGAAGAGGGAAATGTCGCTATTGAATAAAATCTCGGCTGGGGATGGCCCTTTCCTGTACCCTCTTGGGGACGAAGTCCGTTCTCAGTCTGCAAGACCAACCTGATATTGGAAATCGGTGCCAATGACCTGAACTGCCTTCTCTCTATTGTGTCATCTGCGTAGCTGATAACATCTATGTCACCTGGCCACTGACGGCAGGTCTTTTTAGATTCCTCATGACCCCAGCTGTCAGGGGTGTTAAGGGAGGTGGCCACACCACACTCTCTGTGGTGGTTCGAGCCGTGAGTTCTTAACGTGGATGCTTGTGACGTGAACTTGCTCAATGCAATTCCTCAGCATGGAGATACAGTGGTACCTCGAGATACGAGTTTAATTCGTTCCGTAACCTTGAGGCGTGGGAAACGATGAGACGCTCGAGTCTCGGTAAACGGGTGGGTCGTGTGCAGCCGGCCGACCCACGCGATGACTCCTATCTCAACTGTTGCTCCTATTTCAAAGCAAAAATCGCTCGCTCGACGGCTCGTATCTCAAAAAAATCTCTTATGTTAGGGCACTCGCATCTCGAGGTACCACTGTACTGACGAATTTTGTTTCCGTGGGAAGAAAAGCCGTGTTCTTTTTGACAATTGAATGCCATCAGGTCAGGTGGCTCCTGTTTTACCGCTGCCTTCTTTTAACAAGCCACAGGCAGAATATGGAAGCGCCCGAGTGACTGGGCGGGCTTGGTTTCTGAGTTCTGCCAAAACGTTTTCTTTTTTTTTTTGCCTTAAGCATTGTCTGGGAAGAGCTTTCATAGAAGAAAGCATAAAATCGCCTCAAAGAAGTATCTGAGCTATATACATAGAAAAAGTTCTGGAAGGATGTAGGACCAACTATACCAGTGCTAGGCGGGAGAAGGAAGCTGAATGGGAGAGGAGGGGATGGCGGGGGTCGGGGGGTGGAATGGGGAGTGGGCGAGCAGGTTGAGAAGGAGAATTTTAATTTTTTTCTGTGCATAATTCTAGATTGTTCTCCTGGGCTTTTAAACAATGACCTGGGACGAGGAGCTGTGTGACTGAAACAATGCCTGTGCCTTGGGGAATTCCCCTGGCTCATTCTGCTCACTCTTCGTTTGCCTTTTAGAATGCGGTCTCCCTCTTTCTAGGTCATAGCTGTTCGCGGTGTTGCAGATAAAAGACACCAAAGGACACCTCTCTCCCTAGACTATAGGATGCTTTTGTTTCTTTGCTCTTTTCTCTGCAGGAAAGCTTTTAAAGGAGGCCCTGAGAACGCGGGGATTAAACCAAATTCGGTGATGGCACCAAATTCTCAAAAGACTTTCAATAGCATCCATGTATCACTGATCACGCGAATTTTGTCTCTGTCTCATCTCCAAATCAATTTCTTTCAGTGGAGCGAATGGATCGGGTTGGTCAATGCTGAGAGCAATGTGTTCCCAGGAAAGGCATTTCAGCAACGGGGTGGACTGTGCCTTCGTGTTTTGAACAGGGGAGGGCAGAGCCAGCCGATGTTGATTCCATGTCTCTGATTCCTTTCACAAGAAATACAATGAAGTACAACGCGAGCGTCCGGAGGCACTCACTACTCGGGATCAATGGGACTTTTAATTAAGGAATAAAACATATGTTACTTATTTCATTAATTGAATCTCAGTTTTCCTCACTGAGTATCTCTAAATCAGCTGCTGTAAATTGATGTCTGAAATACCATCGTAGCCAATAAAAGGCTAGAAATGGTGAAGTTAATGCGACTGAATAACCAGCTGTTATTTCAGGGACATTCTGTAGGTAGAAAGCCCATTTATCTTAGTTTATTATTTTTTTAAAATATATTTTATTGGTTTTTTACAGAGAGGAAGGGAGAGGGATAGAGAGTTAGAAACATCGATGGGAGAGAAACATCAGTGAGCTGCCTCCTGCACGCCCCCTACTGGTGATGTGCCGGCAACCAAGGTGCATGCCCTTGACCCGAATCGAGCCTCTTGAGTCCGCAGGCTGGCGCTCTATCCACTGAGCCAAACCAGTCAGGCCCATTTATCTTATTTTAGAACCTCCATTATTTTTCATGCGAAGCAGCTTTTTAGTCTTTTCATATCACATGATAATATTGCTATCTCCCAGTGATTTTAATGCAGCAATTTTTAGCTGTAATTTCATTACTAAGTTCTAAAGGTGCTGTTGATTAAGACAAAGACATACCACCCATCTAATGTTGGAGACAAATCAAAATAATAGAGAGGATAACCACCTAGAATAATTTTTGTTAAATTATGTGCAATTTTTAAGGAAAATTATAATCATTTTTAACTAAAATAAAAAGTTATTTTTGAAAACTTTCAAAATATGTAGTAATTCAACAAATATTTACCAAGTTATTACTAAGTACAAGGCAATGCAATAGGTATGTTAAGATATTCATTCCTGCCGAGACTGGTTTGGCTCAGTGGATAGAGCGTCGGCCTGCGGACTGAAGGGTCCCAGGTTCGATTCCGGTCGGGGGCATGTACCTTGGTTGCGGGCACATCTCCAGTGTGAGGCGTGCAGGAGGCGGCTGATCGATGTCTCTCTCTCATCGATGTTTCTGACTTATATCCCTCTCCCTTCCTCTCTGTAAAAAATCAATAAAATATATTAAATAAAAAGATATTCATTCCTTCAAAAATATTGGGCACTTACTCTGGATCAGACTTGGTTCTACATTCTGGGGCCATGTTGGTGAATTAAGAAGACCATTCAGAACCGTTTTTAAACATTATTCCGCTCCACACATTATTTTTGGCCTTGGGGTGCAGGAATAAATGAAATAGAAAGATTCCTTGTCCTCTCCTGCTCTAGCTGATGAAAATACCTTTTATATTTCTGTCACTATCTTGGTCAGAAAGTACCCCTTCTGGGGCCGCTATAAAGTAGACACTCACAGTAAATACAACATTTCCAGTATTATCTGTGTGGCCTTATGCAAATTACCTAACCACCTGGTGCCTCAGTTTCCTTATTTTTTAAAAAAGGGGATAATTACATTATCTGACTCAGAGAGGTGCTATGAGGATAAGCGAAAAAAATGCATCCAAAGCATTCAGAACAGTGTTTGATACAAGCGTAAACTGCCATTATTACCATCAATAGGAATACAGTGGTACCTCGAGATACGAGCGCCCTAACATATGAGATTTTTGAGATACGAGCGAGCGATTTTTGCTTGGAAATACGAGCAACAGTTGAGATAGGAGTCATCGCGAGGATCGGCCGGTTGCACACGACCCACCAGTTTACTGCAACGCGAGCGTCTCACAGTTTCTCACACCTCAAGGTTATGGAACGAATTAAACTCGTATCTCGAGGTACCACTGTATAGCCAACAGTATTATTTATTCATATAACAGGTCAGTGACATTCTGGCCGTGTTCATTCATAATTGGTGGACATTACATGTGACTTTCTGTATAGGTGGAGTGTCTGGAGGACCTCAGGGGGGCTCAGTCCCTACACATCTCCCCCACCGAGAGAGGTCCCAGGGGTGAAACTCTCACCACGTGGCTCTGAGGTTAGGAGTCCCTGCTCCAAAGATCGCTCTTAACCTGGAGTAGAGTTTACAACATGCACCTGTCTCTCCTTGGGGAGTATCAATGCTCAGCTTCTAGGTCAGTTTCCTTCTAGGTGCCAAGAAGGTGGTAACATTCAAGAACAGTGGCACTCCCGGGGCGAGGAGGTAGGTCTGTGGGCGGGACACGAGCAGAGGAGGAGGTAGGAAGGAGCCGGGGGGGTTGCCGGAGATGGATGCTGCTGCCTGAAGGTCAGAGTGGGTTTTACTCAAACGGCGGGGAACACCGAAGCAGCTGTTCTTGTCCTCTGCTTCCCTTGCTGTGAGCATCTGGCAGGGGGTCAGCTGCAGAGTTTGACGGATGAGAGGTGTCCTCAGAACGTGGCGGGAAGCAATATCCAAGGTGGAGTGTCTGAGGGATGCATCATTCGAATCTGCCATAAGGAGAAGGAGGCGGCTGAGGAGACATGGCTGCCAGATTCGCCTTTTGAGCAACAAAAAGGCAATAGGAAATATCCGTGGAAAGAAAGAATTTGAAAAGTTTAGGCTTATTCAGAAAATGTTCTCAGCAAAAATGTCACTCAATTATAAAAAAAAAATCACTAGAGGCCCGGTGCATGAAATTTGTGCACGGGGGGGGGGGGCGGTACAGGGGGATCCCTCAGCTCAGCCCGTACCCTCTTGCAGCCTGGGAGCCCTCAAGGGATGTTCAACTGGCTTGGGAGTGGGCCTGAATCAGCTCCGGCCACTGCCATCACCGCTGCGCTCGCCAGTCGTGAGCCCGGCTTCTGGCTGAGCGGTGCTCCCCCTGTGGGAGCGCACTGACCACCAGGGGGCAGCTCCTGCGTTGAGCGTCTGCCCCCAGGTGGTCAGTGCACGTCATAGCAACCAGTCGTTCTGCCGTTCAGTCGATCGGCATATTAGCCTCTTATTATATAGGATTTGTGAACTAAAATAAAAGATGGAATTGGAAAGTTAACAAAGGGGATCATCAATCCTGAAATATTCGAGTTCGCATTGAATTGTGGATTTAGGTGACTTTTACCAGCACGCGCTCTCTGTAGGGTTACGAGCCATGTGGTGAAATCGAGATAATCAATGTGAGCATCCCACAGACGTTCTGAGGTTGATGAACCTCGGAAATTTCTTCTCTGGCACAGGTCCAAACTTACCCAGATTGACTCTTTATGTATTCGTCTTCACCACATAATAAGCAATCAGGAGATAATGAACAGTCCTCGAATTCGCTTTAAGCTCCATAAACTCAGTCCAAGCAACAGCTATTTCACGTTGCGGGGCTGTGGCCTTTAGAAAAGTGATGGCAAATGATGCCACCTAGGGTGTCATTCTGATCAAATCAAGAATAAGTCCCTTGTGTGGTGAGTGTACAGGCAGGAGTAGAGGTGATTCCATATTACAACATGGGGATCAGGCTGTGGCAAAGCCAAATAAGGGGTTCTCCCCACAACCCCCCCAAAAGGGTTTTTAGACCATCAGGGAGCTAGCTGTCCCACATGTTCTTTCCATCAACTTACATGAGGTCTGACATTTCCATCTTTGAATTCCCATTTCTGAGTTGACATCATGGCCAGAAGACATAATCCTTTTACCTAAAGGTTACTTAGCTCAGTGAGTTAGTGAACGTGAATATATTTGCTTGTGTCGCTTATCAGCTAAGTTTGCTGTCACCTGGCCAGGAGAGAAGGGACTGGAGAAGGTACCTGGAGTAGGAGCTGCCTGTGGAGAACTGATCTGCAGAGCTGACCACAGAGGACGAGAGCGTCCATGCACTTGCTTGAGAGGAAGCTCTACAAGCTTAGGCATAGGATACCAAAAACTGGGACGGGGATTTGATGCAAATTCCACGAAAACCATCACGGATGTCAATGTTGCTTACATGTGGTTCTTTCACAACATTTTCAAGAAGGGATTTTCCTAATACAATTAAACTTGGTTAAAAAAAATTGTTGAAATCTTTGAACATTACCTTCGGATACTCTGAAGTCAATGTAATATGCCTTCGTGTATCTAGTATCAGAGCACAAATAGTGAGACACAAGCTGGTAAGCCCAGAATAAAATCATTACCGTCCTTACATGTGTGGGTAAAAAATACTTTGATTACTACCTCACTCTATACTCAAGAGTTAATTCAAGATGGGCCACAGACTTAAATGAAAAAACCCCATAGCATAATGCATTTAGAAGAAGACTTTTTTTTTTTTTTTTTAGGTAGAGATTTCTCTCATGGGTTCTATATCAGTGAAAGGTAATTCTCCAGTGGATTCTTACATGTTGCATTCCTATTATTTACCAGGCACTGAGCTAGTGGCTTCATCAGAAGTACCTATAAATAAATCTATTAATCCTTGGGGCAGGCTCTTTTTTCCTTCTCGTTTTAGCACATGAGGCAATTGACACTCTTTGGATTAACTCCCTGAAACTTATATGGCTAGTGGATGACAGAAAGGATACTGAAGCCACGGTCTGATGCCAAACCTACCCAGTCTTCCCACACGGTCACCTGTTCATAATCAAGGCTTCTTACAGTCCCTGTGGACAAAATAAAGAGTCCTGGGAATTTGTGGCTGACATAGATAGAGCTGTGGGAAAAACAACTCAAAAACTGTGACTGGAGGTCTGAAATGTTGTTTGTAAGAACTTGTCCTGTATAATAAAAGCCCAATATGCTAAGTGTCCAGTCCTCCATTCAACCAATCAAAGCGTAATATGCTAATGATATGCTAAGGCAGTTCAATCACTCGCTATGACATGCACTGACCACCAGGGAGCAGATGCTCTGACTGGTAGGTTAGCTTGCTGTTGGGGTCTTGCCAATTGGGACTGAATGAGACAGCCTGGACGCAACCTGGAGCCCTCCCATGGTCCTCCCTGGCTGACCAACCTCTTGCATCCCTGCCTGACCCTGATGGTGCATCACTGGGGTCCCTTGGCCTGGCCTGCACCCTCTTGCAATCTGGGACCCCTCAGGGGATGTCAGAGAGCCAGTTTTGGCCCAATCCCACAGGCCAGGTCATAGGACCCCACTGGTGCTTGACCTCTAGTCAAGCACCGGGCCTCTAGTATGCTACAGAAAGAAGCACAAAAGGATTCTGAGCATATTACTGAACTCACACAATGCCTATTATCTGAATGATTTCAATGTGCACTATTTTAAGAAGCTAAGTTATTTGGCACATGTACCTGTTAGAATAAAGCATTTTATAATTCTTTAGTTGGATAGAATTACAACTGTCAAAAATGTTTAGACAAGAAAAAAAAAAAGGCATTCTTTCATTTTCAATTGGTCCCTGCTAAAATAGCACTCTGATGACTAGGAGAAAGCAACTACAGAACCTTGGAGAACAAATATAACTTTTAAGTGACAGCCTAGATCAGTGGTTCTCACCCTCCCTAATGCTGCGACCCTTTAATACAGTCCTCATGTTGTGGGGACCCCCTAACCATAAAATTATTTTTGTTGCTATTTCATAACTAATTTTGCTACTGGTATGAATCGTCATGTAAATATCTGTTTTCCATGGTCTTAGGCGACCCTGCTAGCGGTTCTCAACCTATGGGTCGGGACCACCGCTATAGAGCCTAAGATCATCAGAAAATAAGATATTTACATGACGATTCATACCAGTAGCAAAATGACAGTTATGAAGTAGCAACAAAAATAATTTTATGGGTGGGGATCATCACAATATGAGGAACTGTATTAAAGGGTCTCAGTATTAGGAAGGTTGAGAACCACTGATCTATAATACCAGAGTCAATAATATTGCTGGAGAAGGTCTCAGAAGTTATCTGTTCATAATTGAGTTTTTCTTCTCTCGGTCATAGTACTGAGTTTTTTACTATTAGAGATTATTTTTTAGGGCTTCATGCTGTTTTCCTTCTTAGGAATATCTGATTGAAATTCAAATACCTCTTGGGTGAGGTGAATCATTAAGCTTATGAATAAAAATGTAAGTTCATGGATAAGGACGTTAAACAGAGAAGGCAAGCAGGCCGCCATATTCCAATATGTCACTCTATAAAAGTAACATGATATGCACCTTAAATTTATACAATGTCACATGTCAAATTTTTTAATTTCAATAAAAAATTAAAATAGAAGGCAAATAAGTGAGGCAGGAAAGAATATTCTATGCCATGGTAACATAAAAATCTTAAAATGGCAATGGTTTTACATAAGGTTGGTTTCTCACACACAAGATTGCCATGTATGTTGTGACTCTGAAGACACCTTTTGTCCATGTGTTAGCAAAGGGAATCAGCTTTCTTCCATCTTATTGCTTTGCCTTCTCAAAAGGTGCCGTCCCTGGTCTCTGCCAAAGGACATGGCATGGATCACCTCACTCCCGTCCATTGATCGGAGCTTGGTCTCACGGTCCACCTCATGCAGAAAAGACTAGGAAACACCTCCCCATAAGCCCAGGCACAGGAAACAATATAATGAATGCACCACTGTCTATTCCACAGCAAAGTTATCATTCGTGGTGAGAGGGACATTGAAAGAGAGGTTAGAAAATTACAAATGTTAATTTAGCCAGTTTCAGGAAACATTAACATGGTCAATCTATATATACAAAAGTCTAAGCAACCATCCAACCATCCGACCGGTAGCTATGATGCACACTGACCACCAGGGTGCAGATGCTCAACGCAGGAGCTGCCAAGCTGCGGTGACTTGGCAGCTGCGGTTCTCCGGTGACGTACGCAGAACCAGAGAGGAAGGAGCACAGAGGAAGGGTGTCACCCGAGAACCACCCTCTTGCAATCTGGGACCCCTTGGGGGATGTCGGAGAGCCAGTTTTGGCCTGACCCCTGCAAGCCAGGCTGAGAGATCCCACTAGTGCACGAATATGTGCACCGGGCCTTTAGTCTTGTATAAAGACATGACATTTAGAAACTACAGCTCCCTGATTCCACACACATATCCTCCTGGTGTGAACATTTGTCAGCCACACAGGTACTGACTGTCCTTTTGATAGCTCCATCTTGTTAACTCTCCTGTTTTATCCTCAGGAAAGATCCGAGATGTTCTTTACTATAAGGCATGTCACTTTCAGGGTGGGACCAAACATAGTTCTCTACCTTCCTATGTCCCGAAGAAGTTCACAGATGAGAGAACGAGCCATCTCTCCCCTCAGTAGCATGGATTCAAGAGACTGCCATTTTTATTTTTTTTTCACTCTGTGAAATCAAGGAAAAGAAGAAGAGATTTTCAGATTCAGTATAAATCTCATCCTCTCACCAGGAACATGAAGCTGGAATTCCAGGAGAAAGAGATGTAAAGGAAAGAGCAAGTGAGTTGGCTGTGAATAAATTAGTTTCAACTGACATTCATTTTATTTAACTCTTCTCTGTAGGAAAATGATTTTCCCGGTCTTTTCATGATGATTTGCACTTACGATTAAATGCACCACTGAGAAGTTGTGATGAAAAATTAAGTTCTGTTTTTGTTTGAAATCCACCTTTATGGGTATCATTTTATCATCAAGGAGAAAGATATAGCAAATACTTCTACTTAGCTTGAAAATGTCGTTTCATCAAGATGCGATTACAAAAACAAAGTCTTTATAGAAACCTATTTCAAAAGACATTACCATTCTTTTACAGAAAATACTATTTCACATTATCTTATATAATAAATATTGATTGTCATCAGCTCAATTCAGTAAGATGTTTGCAAATATTACTCATGACATTATCACACACATCAAAGTGTTTAACAAATATTTTGTAAATAAAATGAAGATGATAAAAAAAATGAGCAATGTCATATATTTCTTTGCAATTTGGTAAGTGTAACCAAAAACCAGATGACTTCAGTTACTGTATAAATAAATTGGCAGGAAACTGATAAATAATTCCTGCAAAATTATTGAGTCAACATCAGTCTCACAATAAAAAACATGTTGAGCCCAGCTGGCATGGCTCAGTGGTTGAGTTTCGACCTAGGAACCAGGAGGTCATGGTTCGATTCCCAGTCAGGGCACATGCCCAGGTAGCGGGCTCGACCCCCAGTGTGGGGTGTGCAGGAGGCAGAAAATCAATGATTCCCTCTCATCACTGATGTTTCTCTTTCTCTCCCCCTCTCCCTTCCTCTCTGAAATCAATAAAAATATATTTTAAAACAACAAAACAAAGAAACAAAGCTATGTTGAACAGATGCGTAGAGCAGCAATGATTGTTTCTGAAGTCACTGTTTTCTAACGGTGAGGTTTAAACAGATGATGGGTTTAGGGAGGATTAGAGAAATGGCATTAACATACAGAGGCAAGATACCATTAAGAATGGAGACCAAAGCAAACAGCAAGAACCACCATCACAACAACAGCAACATTCGACTTCTGATTTCCTATAACTGTATGCATCGATTGTCATGTATTGGATGGAAATCGACTTTAATACCAAGTCAATTAGAGGAGAAGTCCTGGTCACACGAGTGTTTCTTTCAGGCCACATGATTTTGAGAACTTGATCCCTTTCTCTTGCTTTTTGTCTCGGTGGCCACGAGGCTAGAATCTGTGAGAACCGGGAGATGACGAGGCTGGACAGAGCAGCTGTGTGACTGACCACTGCCTCGTCCCCAGGCAGAGGACTGAGGAGTCTGCTCACGGGGCGGGGATAGTACATGGTGCCTGACCCATGAGCCCGCCTCTTCTCAGCTCTGACTCCACAGGACACGCCCACCAGCCAAGGCATCGGGAATATGAGGTCGTGGAGTGAACTTGACTCAGGTGGGGGTCCTTCCTGAGGGAAGGAGAATATCAGCAAGAGAGAAAAGGCTTGATTGTGAGCATGAGGATGCGGACCAGGGTAACCACAGTTCAAGCTGTCGTCGTAGAAATACTGGATTGAAAGTTATATATCTGTAAACAAAGACTTCATAGCACATTAGATAAAAAATTAAGATTTTTATAGAAACAGATCTGTTAGTTCAGTCAGGGAGGGCTGTAAAGGAAGCGATGTGGAGGTCATGTGACTCACGCTAGCGTAGTTTGGGGGATACGTAGGTCAAAGCAGCTAAGTCCTGAAGGCGACAGTTGAAGTGCACCCACAGCCCCGTTGCCTTCATGCAAGCAAAGCAAAGCGGGACCACGCGTGCCCAGATGCTGGTCCCGCTGGCTGGCTGGCTGCTGGCTGGCTGGCGGGCAGCCACGGCTCAGCCTGCCCAGGGAGGAAAGGAAAAACAACCAGCCCGCAGCTGCTCAGAGCAAGGTCTGGGGGTGGAGGGGGAGGCTCTTCTGGGCGAGTCGGGGAAAAGAAGGTCAAGGTTTTGCTTGGGTGGCACCTGCAGAGAGACACTCCCCGCCCCCAGCAGGGGTCCTGAGTTCCCAGAAGGCTGGGTCCTCTTGGTGGGGAAGGACACACGTGTACAAGCCGTGTCAGGGTGGGGACTGGAGGGGGCTGTTGGGAAATAGGTATTCTCCTGTAGACGCTGCTCATTTCTGGCAACGGTCAGCTGTCAGATGTCCTGATTTCAAGGTCTCTGCACTGACCTCGGCGCGGGGACCAATGACTCCCCGTAATCCCACACCAGGGGAAGGGCTTCATCCCAAGGAGAAGGCTCAGTGAGAAGGGGACATGAAAGCAGAGAGTTTTCCTGCACAGGATTGCGAAGAGAGACTCGGCCTTCTGGTCAACAGGCTCCCGTACCCCCATCTTAGTCAAACACCCCTGGGCAACATTGTAGGGTCGGAAGGGCGTCTGGCCGAAGAATATCGAAGCCTATTTTCCTCCGGGACTCTCCTCCCCTCCCCAACTCATGATGACACGTCTCTTTGGCCATTCAACTTCACCGTGAGGTCATCGGGTGGTTATTGAGTTTCAGCCGTGGGCCGCGCACCTCGGGAGTATTGCATGGCTTTTTAGCATGTGCGATATAGTTCTCTGTCTCTCTTCAGCCTGGGTCCCATGCGGGGTCCCCAAATCGCAAAACTCGGGAGGCACCGTTCACGTTGCGTTCTCTGTAAAGGACCCCTCCTGGCGGGGTGCTCTGAAGGGCTTTATTCTTTCAACCGAGAGGACTGGCAGTCCTTTGACAGCAGAACCAGTGTGTGCTGCTGCTGAAGGTCACGCTAGGGATTCGTGAAAGGCGCTGCGCACGGTAGCTGCTCGGTTAATGGAATCGTATCGCTGTGACAGTGATGATTGGGCTGAATGTGTCTCCTCCGAAGGAAGAATTCAGTACATGCATAGGTTGTTCCACTTGCTTTTGGCCCTGAACTTCCAGCTCTGAGTGCTCTCTCCTGACCACCACCTTCTTACCCTGCGTCTTGAGAATGTGAACCGTTATTATATTTTGAGGAGATTTCATTGTTATTTTACCAAGGGGAAGAGTCGAGTTTAAATCAGGCGCAGGGAAAACACGAGGTAGCTCTGGATTCCCATGGTTTATTTTAGCCAGGGACGAGGGACCTCTCTGCTTTTGCCCACCTGTTCCAACGGTCCTTACGGTAAGTGACATGGAGGCATTGGCTGGAACTCACGCGCACCACTGCGGCTCTGAGCTCTGTTTCACACCATCGAGATCCTGACCCCCACGGGGCCTCTCCACAAACCGGCGCCTGTTGGCTGAGGTCGCTTGGAAATGAGTCAGCGTCTTTGTCCCAGTTTCCAAGTTGATTTCTACTCCATGATGGTATTTTTAGCTTTCTCGTATATACGATAGTTTCGCAGCTCATATGTAGAAACTACATCTATTTTTCACACATTAGATTTTATTTTTTATTTTATTTCCAGAGATAGTTCTGGACTAGTGTGATAAGAAAAATACAAATATCAGCAACTGTAAGCAAAAAATGCCAGTCAGAGACCCAATTTGCTCAACCACGGGTTAGACCTTAGACTGGGACACAGAGGATTGAAAACCATGGTTCTTGTACTCAAAGAACATACCCTCTGCAGACTGATGGGAGTCATTACAAGTGGCCAAAAACAACATCCTGATATAAAGGCCACTTTTTGCACTTTTTAAACAATTCTTTTTTAAAAATATATATTTGTATTGATTTCAGAGAGGAAGGGAGAGGGGGTGATAGAAACATCCATGGTGAGAGAGAATCATTGATTGGCTGCCTCCTGCATACCCCCTCTCCTCCATGGGGTATCAAACCACAAACAGGTCATGAGCCCTTGACCGGAATCAAACCAGGGACCCTTCGGTCCACAGGCCGATGCTCCATCCACTGAGCCAAACCAGCCAGGGCTCCCTTTTGCCTTTAGAATGGTTTTAAACAAGGCAGAAGATCAATGTAGAAGGGGTCGGCACTTGAAGAGGGACTTTACACATGGTTTGGAGCCAGGCACTCCACTGGGGACCCCCCTCGCTCCCCATCATTATCGGAATGACCAACCGTTCCATCAGCATCAACATCTGTCTGACCAGAGCTCTGGCCTGTGTGTGTGTTTCCCTCGGCTTGAAATGCTTTTCCTTGGGCCTCAAATGTCCCTCTTCCCACCCCAGCCTCCTCCTCCCTCATGTCCTGGATTCTCCTTCGCTGCCCTTGCCCACTCTGCCATCCCAGGCTCACCTGTGTGATTCTCTTGCAGTGTGCTCGCCTGGGTACCCATGGAGGCTCCAGAGGGCGAGGGCCCGGTATACTTGACTCATCCGCTAAGCACCGGGAGCCTCACCTGGAGGGAGAAAGGAGGCAAGCTCAGCAGATGCAGGGGGAGCAGAGGCGCCGACAGCGGGGTGTCCGCCCGAAGGACACGCGTGCCGCCAGGAGCGGCAGGTGCTCAGGGAGCCGCTGAGGTGTCCAGGGCCAGCTCTCCCGGAGAAGTTTCCAACAGAGGCTATTGCATGTGGGGAGAACTGACGGCGGTCTGATGCATGAAGGCCACTGTCCCACCATCCGTAGTTCAAGTTCCCTCGGAGCAGCCGGGCGGGGTACAGATCAGACCGGCGTGCAGGCTGTCAAGAATGATGGGATGCTGAGACCAGTGTGGCTCAGTGGATAGAGCGTCGGCCTGCAGACTGAAAGGTCCCAGGTTCGATTCTGATCAAGGGCATGTATCCTGGTTGTGGGCACATCCCCAGTGGGGGTGTGCAGGAGGTAGCTGATCGATGTCTCTCATCGATGTTTCTAACTCTCTATCCCTCTCCCTTCCTCTCTGTGAAAAATCAATAAAATATATTAAAAAAAAAAAGAATGATGGGGCAAGTGGCTGTGGTGGCGTGGACATCTTTGGGGAGCCGTGCCCTTAAATTACAACCCGAAAATGGCCCCCTGGGGAGTGGGGAGAGACGCCAAAGGCTCTTTGTTCTTTGATGTTTCTCTTCTCGTGACTGTGTAATTATTCCTCTCTTTTGTCTTTGAAATTATTGTTTTAGGCTTCCCCTTTCAGCTTGTTTGTTGTGCCCCGAGATTAATGACTGTCGGGCGAAATTACCAGTAATTATGTGCATGTACCGTTTTGCATAGCCGAGGAGATGGCCATCAGCAGGGTCTGGGACGCTGGCGATTTTATTTTTAGACGCGCTTTCCCCAGTGTTAGTCGCTGCGTGCACGCCGTCGCCCTGCCCGGTGGGAGCGGGTGCGCTGGTGCTGGGTGCGAGGATGGTCCTTCGGGAGCACGTATGTTGTGGACAAACGCACACACCCAACGTAAACACCGCTGTCGGGCGGGCATCTGAGGCACCCGGCCAGTTCCGACAGGACCAAGCAGACCCGTCCACGGGAATCAGGGAAACCCCTGCTGGTTTCGCCGCAAGGGAGAGTAAGAAGGTGCCACTCGGAGTCAGAGCCTGAGGAGGTGAGGTGGAGCCATGGGAGATACCCCTTCCTCTGGAGGGGGCCGGCCTGGGCCTGTTCCCGCAGCGCCCCCAGCACCCAGCACCCAGCACCCAGCACCCCGCACCCCTGTGTGAGGGAGGTCCCCGAGAGCCACTCCAGCTCGAGATTCCGTTTCCGGCTCCCGTCCCCTTGCCACCGTCTTCGCAGTGAGGGCAGGGGTTTTTTTTTTGTTATTGTTTTAAATATATTTTATTGATTTTTCACAGAGAGGAAGGGAGAGGGATAGAGAGTCAGAAACATGGATGAGAGAGACATCCATCAGCCGCCTCCTGCACGCCCCCCACTGGAGATGTGCCCGCAACCCAAGTACATGTTCTTGACTGGAATCGAACCCGGGACCTTTCAGTCCGCAGACGGACGCCCTATCCACCGAGCCACACCGCTTTGGGCAGAAGGCAGGGATGCTCATCCTGGCCTGGCCTGACTCAGGCCTCGGGCAAGTTTCTGTGGCTCCCCCTCCACTTCTCCTCTGTAGCTCTCCCCCCCCCCCCTTCTTCTTCTCATCTCGGGAAACGGGCATTGAAATGCATCTCAAACAGGCACAGTGAGGGTTCCACACCTCCTCCCTGGGCACCACACTTGTCCCCCCGAACTGCCCTACCCTCCTGTCCCTGACTGGAACACTCTGCGGGTCCCTCATCTCAGGTCACCCATCTCTGCCACGCCCTCCCGGGGAGACCCCAGGGCCCCCTCCCCGGCTCCTCCAGCAGCTCCCAGCTCCCAGCTCCCAGCTGACAAATGAGGCGCCGCAACCTCCCGAGGCCCTGGAAGGACAACAGGGACCAGAGCCGCGGCGGTCTCTGCTCTGGGGTTTGGACAGCAAGCGGACGAGAGGAAAAGTGGGTCACCAAAACCGGTGTGGCTCAGTGGACAGAGCGTCGGCTTGCAGACTGAAAGGTTCCACGTTCGATTCCGGTCAGGGGCATGTACCTTGGTTGCGGGGCACATCCCCAGTAGAGGGCGTGCAGGAGGCGGCTGATCGATTTCTCTCATCGAGGTTTCTAGCTCTTTATTCCTCTTCCTTCCTCTCTGTAAAACATCAATAAAATATATATATTTTTTTAAAAAAGAGGAAAAGTGGGTGCACAGGGCAGCACGGCCACAGGGAACCAGGAAATGCTCAGGCAGCCAGGGGCAGAGGGAGCGTGCCAGCAAGCACCTGGCTTCTGGGCTGGCACCTCAACGCTCCGTCCCGGGCCCTCGCATGGGCACTGATGTGTATCAGCTCCTCTCCTTCCCACAACCACTCCCCGGAGTGGACACTCTGCTCAGCCCTCGTCACAGACGGGGACCCCGAGGCCCAGGGGGAGGACAGGGCTGGCGGGCGGCCGCGCCGGAGCAGACCCGGACCTGCCGCTCAGAGCCCACGTTCCCGGTCACGTTGTTAGACCGTCTCTCAGGAAGCACCGGCTGTGGCATTGGTACTTACCTTCTCCCCGGACCGTCCTCCTGCCAGCCCATGAGTGCATTGCTGGTTGGAGCTCAGCCCCAAGAAGAATGTCCCGGCCCTGGCCCGTGTGGTTCAGTGGGGAGAGCGCTGGCCTGCAGACTGAAGGCTCCCGGGTTCCATTCCAGTCAAGGGCATGTACCCCCGCCCAGGCCCCGGTTGGGGCTCCTGCAGGAGGCAACCGATCCATGTGTTTCTCTCCCATCGATGTTTCTCTCCGTCTTTCCCTCTCTCTTCTACTTCTCCCTAAAAATCCAAGGAAAAATATTCTTGAGTGAGGATTAACCAAAAAAAAAGAAAAGAAAAAAGGGAAAAGAAAAATGCCCAGTCCTTAGTCTATATATATATGAATAGACAATCAGTAATATATATATTTCTACAGAGGGGAAGGGAGAGGGATAGAGAGTTAGAAACATTAATGAGAGAGAAACATCCATCAGCTGCCTCCTGCACGCCCCCTACTGGGGATGTGCCTGCAAGCAAGGTCCATGCCCTTGACCGGAATGGAACCCAGGACCTTTCAGTCCGCAGGCCGACGCTCTAGCCACTGAGCCACGCCGGTCTCGGCCTCAGTCTATTCTTAATCACCGCCTATCATATCAGACGAGCACGAGCTTGCACTGAGCCCGCCTCCATGAAGGGAAGGCGCAGCGCTGAGCATCCGATCAGCGATTCACAGTGACGCTCCCTCCCTCCCCAGCTCCGGCCGCAGACCCATGAGCCTGCGGTTGAACCTGGAGTCTTGGGGAGATTTATAGGGAAGCGGGGCCCACCTCTCGATACAATGCGTCCAAAAGGAAATCGAGGAATCCCGCTCTCTCAGTTTGCGAGCGAGAGATGGAAAGGGGGGACGTGGGTGCGCCCTGAAGAGAACCACCCGGACGCGGGCACCCGCAGAGCCGTAAATTTCCCGCCCCCCACACGCACACCGTGGTCCTCGCACGCCCAGGAGAAGCCGTGTGGAAATCGTCCACGTGGACACGTTCTGGAGAAAACGCAGGGAGAAATGCGAGGTGGGTTTTACGTCGTTAATAGGCGCTTCAAAGCCCCCGGCCACGCCATCATGTTCACGGCTCTCGGGCTGTTATCACCCCCACAAGCGGCCAAAACCGTGCTCGGAGGCGGCCGTAAATTCGAAAGGCAAATCAGATCCGGAGGTTTTTTTTTTTGCACCAGAGAGAACTGGACCTGGTGCTTGGGAAACGTTCGTTTTTCCGGGTGCGCACAGAGCCGCCTCCGGCCAGAGGTGAGCTGGGGTGCGGGGGGTGGCCTTGGTGGGGGGCTCCTCTTAGCTGGGTGCCTGCCCTCCGGGGTTCGGGGGGCCTGGTCCCAGGAGCAAGCAGGTAAGGACACCGGGTGGTTTTGAAAAGCTGCGGTAAGTTAGGTGACTCACGTGAGCCTGAGGAAAACAAGAGGAAAGAAGATGGTTCCGTGAAGAAAGGGAGCGTGTACAGTGGCACCTCGAGATACGAGTTGAATTGGTTCCGTCACCTTGAGGCGTGGGAAACGATGAGACGCTCGCGTCGCGGTAAACTGGTGGGTCCTGTGCAGCCGGCCGATCCGCGCGATGACTCCTATCTCAACTGTTGCTCGTATTTCAAAGCAAAAATCGCTCGCTCGATGGCTCGTATCTCAAAAATCTCGTCTGTTAGGACACTCGTATCTCGAGGTACCGCATACAAGAATGCCTTGGCCAGTTGGCTCCGTGGGTGGGGAGTTGTCCTGGGGGCCGAGGTGACGGCTGTGTTCCCCCCGCTGCTGAGTGTGATGGAAAAGGATGGGGCGGGAGACCCAAGTCCTCAGCCCGCCACGGGCGTGAGAGCATGAGAGGTGGGCCTGGGGGTGGTTGGGTCCGGAGGGTGGAGTCCTCGGGAGAGGGATCAGTGCCCTTTGTGAAGGATTTCGGAGAGCTCCGTTGAGCCTTCCGCTTGGCGAGGTGACACCACAAAGGCAGCCGCCGTCTGGCAGCCAGGAAGCCGGTCCTTACGGGACCCCGAACCCGGGACGCCTTGATTTTGACCTTCAGCCTCCAGAACCATGACACACAAATGCCCGCTGTGTGTACACCAGCCGGGGGGTGGGGGGGGGGACTTTGTCTGGCAGCCGGAATCGCCACCGACGGCTGGCGAGCGAAGAAGAAGGCGAGAGGCCGTGCTCGACAGTTTGAGCCCAGGGCCACGGTGCCGTCTTTATCCGTGAGCCGTGTCATCAGCGGGGGTCACCGCGCCTGTGCGACGTCTGTCTCCCATGTCTTATTCGTCTCTCGGGGGCGCCCTGAAAGCGCTGGGCAGAGACCTGTCTGCTGCATGAACCCCCCGGGGACTGGGCCGAGGGACAGGAAAGGGAGGTTCCACATTTAGCTGGCTGGCACGGGCACCAGGGAACTGGGGACCCCATGGGTTCAGTCTCTATTAGCAACCCGTCTTGTGACTCCACCGAGAGAGAGCCACGCCTACTAAGTATTAGAGCGACACAAGGGGAGCGAGAGGCAGCAAAGGAGCGAACGTGGCTGTGCCCCCACGTCTTCCGGCAAAGTGGGGAGAGCCCGGTGTGTACCCGGGCAGCTCGGTGTCCAGGGCAGCACAGAAGAAATGCTACCAGTTGCCCTGGGCAGTGTGGCTCAGTGGGTGGAGCGTTGGCCTGCGGGCTGAAGGGTCCCAGGTCGGATTCCAGTCCAGGGCGCGTACCTGGATTGCAGGCTCGACCCCCCAGGAGTGGGCACGCAGGAGGCAGCCGATCATGATTCCCTCTCATCATGGATGTCCCATCTCTCTCTCCTTTCCTCTCTGAAGTCAATAATAATGATTTAAAAAAATATATGTATTTTTTGCCAAAACCAGTTTGGCTCAGTGGATAGAACGTTGGCCTGTGGACTGAAAGGTCCCAGGTTCGATTCCGGTCAAGGGCATGTATATTGGTTGCGGGCACATCTCCAGTAGGGGGCGTGCAGGAGGCGGCTGGTCGATGTCTCTCTCTCTCATCGATGTTTCTAACTTTCTATCCCTCTCCCTTCCTCTCTGTGAAAAATAAATAAAATATAAAATAAAAAAATATATATGTATTTTTAAAGAAATGCTACCAATGAATGACTGACTGTTACACTTAACAAATGGAGGGCCCAGCGATTCTACTTCTGGATGACTGAGTAGATACTCGAGACATTTCAAAGACCCATTTCCTGACCGGTCTGACGTGCTTGAAAGAAAGAAGAAATAGGGGTTCTGTTGTTGTTATTTTTTCCTCTCAATTTGGAAGGGAGGGGGTGACAAGGCAAAACCAGCGGACATACATGTTCAGTTGTTCAAGCAGCACCTCGGGGTGCAACCCAGTGGAAAGTGGAGCATGAATCCACTTTTTTCTCCGCACCCACCCACGCCGGAGGTTAGCAAGAGCCCAGCCAGGACAGCTAGCAGGCACCGCTGTCATAGACGCATCGAACAGCAGGTGGCAGCAAAGGCTGCGGTAAGAGAAACGGACGTGGTGGAGTGGGAAAGGTAGTGGGATGGATGGCTGCAGACAGAGAGAGCTGCAGGGTGACCTCTCTCCGTGCAGGCGAAGCACGTTTGTGAGAGGGAAGTCTGCTGGGAGGGGAGGTCCCGGTAGCCAGGTGTATCAGCAAACGCCGCTGTCATTTCCATCGCCCGGCGACTAGAGCAGCGGTTCTCAACCTGTGTGGGTCTCGACCCCTTTGGGGGTCGAACGACCCTTTCACAGGGGTCGCCTAAGACCAGCGGAAAACGCCTATTTCCCATGGTCTTAGGAACCAACACACCGCTCCTTCGTGTCGCAAAGTGTAGCCATGTAGTTTACTGTTGTCCTAGGAAGACTGTTGCCCATGCTACACCACGATTTAAGACAAAATTTCATGTATTTGTCATTAGAAATAAATATTTCACAATATATCATTACATATTGTTTTTTGTGATGAATCCCTATGCTTTCATGATGTTCAATTTGTAACCATGAAAATACATCCTGCCTATCAGATATGTACACGACAGTTCATCACAGTAGCAAGATGACAGCGATGAAGTAGCCACGGAAATAATTTTATGGTTGGGGGTCACCACCACACGAGGAACTGTATTAAAGGGTCGAGGCATTAGGAAGGTTGAGAACCACTGGACCAGAGGAAAGGATTAAAAGAGCTTACCGAGAACACAAGTATCCCCCCGGCCAAGCCCCGCTAATCCTCTTGCCAAATGGACATTTATGCTGCAGGGAGATTTTTGTAATAAGACATGACATGCAATATTTATTATAAAAATGATCGTTCAGACCTGCGTGGAAATACGCCGGTCGGAAGGAGATTGGTGTATCGGCTCAGGAGAAATGTTAATGGAAGGACGTGTATATCCGTCACCGAAAGGATATGATTTAAAACAAACCAACAAACACATTAAAGCCGCACTGGACATAGGTAGGCTCCTGGAGGATGTGATAATGGCCTGAGGGGGAGAGGGGAATAGAAAGCACGGAACTGCTGGGTCTTCTTGAAGGAGGCAAAAATTCGGAAGGATGGAAGTACTCCAAAAAAAAAAAAAAAAGATGCACTCGTGGGGTGGAGAGCGAGGGTAGTTCGTAAGCAAAGTGCAACCTGTGGGTGGCCTCGCACAGGGACCTTCTGACAAACAGACGCCAGAGCTGTGCCAGCCGCAGGACCAGCTTTGAGGTTCCCAGGACCGTCCGTGAGGTCCCTGAAAGATCGGTTTGGGCAGAAGACACGCCCGATCTATTCACCTCTCCGCTGGGGCGCTGCCTGTTTTAGCTGGTGTCCCCTCAGATGGGGGCGAAGGGATGGAGGCGAGTGTGTTCCCCAAGATATTTAAAATAACCTCTCTCCGAAACTGGTTTGGTTCGGTGGATAGAGCGCCGGCCTGAAGGGTCCCAGGTTCGATTCCGGTCAAGGGCATGTTACCTTGGTTGCGGGCACATTTCCAGTGTGGGGCGTGCAGGAGGCAGCTAGCTCTCTATCCCTCTCCCTTCCTCTCTGTAAAAAATCAATAATGTGTATATATATATATATGGTAACCTCTCCGCTTTAAAGTGACAGAAAGAAGGCGCCCAGGAGAGGGAGGTTAAGCCAGGCCACCATACCCACTGCGTTCCAAAGGCCATCGCCACCTTGAAGACCTGGGTGATGTCCAGGTGATGAAATCTCCGGGTCACAGTTTCTTGGGGGTCCAGTGGATGCACAGGCTGGGGGAGGAGGATTCAGTAAGACAATGTGTCCAGATGCTTACCTCCCGGAAATGAAGTCACAACTGGACTTCTCTCCTCAGGAGCAGGCCCGAAGGCGTGGAGGTGTTTTGAAGGATGACTCGCAAACCTCTCTCTCTCTCTCTCTCTCTCTCTCTCTCTCTCTCTCTCTCTCTCTCTCTCTTTCTCGCCAACAGCCTCCGCGTGGAACTCATGGTTCTGCCTTCGGATGGAACAAAACCTCAGGGGGGTTTGCATGGCGTGGCCACGGCAGATGCGGGCACTGGGGCTGAGCAGAGGGCGTGAACTTGGCCTCCGCCCGGTGGTCCAGCCACGAAGACCACCATCTCAACTTGCTGTCCTGCTCCTGAGTGTGAGGCTGCACTTCCCTCTGAATTCTGGGAGAGCAGAGCCCACCCTCCCCGTCAGTGGTGGGGAGGTGGGTGGCGCTGGGGGTCGCTGAGCGCCTCCGCCATGAAGCAAGCTGCCTCGGGCCAAGTCTACAGCTGGACGCCCGGCTCTCAGAGTGGGCGGGTGTCACTCGGAAAAGTGCGTGCTGTCAACAGTAAGACTACAGGTGTGCACACACACGCCCTCACGGTCTCTTTTTGGTGTCTCTCTTTTTTTTTGAAAAAAATATATTTTATTGATTTTTTACAGAGAGGAAAGGAGAGGGACAGAGAGCTAGAAACATCGATGAGAGAGAGATGTGGATCAGCTGCCTCCTGCACGCCTCCCCACTGGGGATGTGCCCGCCACCAAGGCACATGCCCTTGACCGGAATCGAACCTGGGACCCCTCAGTCCACAGACCCACGCTCTATCCACTGAGCCAAGCCGATTTCGGCTTCTTGGTGTCTCTTAGATGATCATGTAACGTCCAGAAAATGCCAACCAATTCTCCACGGACACTTGTCATTTTGCTTAAACGTGACAGATGAGTTTTCTTTTTCTTTTTGTTTTTTAAATGCTTTTACTGATTTCAGAGAGAGGAAGGGAGAGGCAGTGAGGGAGAGAAACATCCATGAGGAGAGAGAACCGTTGATCGGCTGCCTCCCGCACACCTCCTACTAGGGATGGAGCCCGCCACCTGGGCCTGGGCCCTGACCAGGATTGGAACCGTGACCTCCCGGTTCGTGGGTTGAGGCTCAGCCACTGAGCCGCACCAGCCAGGCACGGATGAGATTTTGTGTGTGTGTGTGTTTTTTTCTAAGTAACCATGAAAATCACATTTTTTAAAACACCGAGCTGCCAAGGATATTGTGAAAATCTCACCTCGCAGCGAGACTTCAAAGCAAGGCCCGGATCGAGCTGGCATTCACTTCCCCGGGAGGGTCCCAGCCTGGGAAGCAGTTCTGACGCCCCTGTCAGTCCCGCGGATGACGGATGGGGTGCGAGCGGTCTCCATGGTGTGCCTTCGAAATGTTTGTTCCCATGGCGATCTTGAGCAATATCTCTCAGGATGGAAAATATCCGCACGTTAGGTGGCTGGTACCGAAAAGGCCTTCGCAGCGGGCACATTCCCGCACCCACCGATCGCCCACCTGCAGCGCTGGGTGGGACGAAGGGGAGGCCTCTGGTTCTGGGGCTGTGGACAGTTTCGGGCGGTTTGAGATACTTTATCTCCCATTGCTTCCTCCCAGCACCTCCTGGGCCGGGACTGATCACCGGCCGCCTCCCCTGCTGGCGCTCCTCCCTCCCTGACGCCGCTCTGGCTTTCAGAACGGAAACCAGGAAAGGTTTCGGAGATTTCCTGTCGGGGACTGGCCCGGGGCGCCCCCAACTCTCTGCTCGCCACCCAGCCGGAGGCTGACCTTCAGCTCCGTGTTCCCGCCCTTAGAGCCATTTATTTATTATTATTTTTTAAAAATATATTTTATTGATTTTTTACAGAGAGGAAGGGAGAGGGACAGAGAGTTAGAAACATCGATGAGAAAGAGACATTGATCAGCTGCCTCCTGCACAGCCCCCCACTGGGGATGTGCCCGCCACCAAGGTCCATGCCCTGGACCGGAATCGAACCTGGGATCCTTTCAGTCCGCAGGCCGACGCTCTATCCACCGAGCCACACCGGTTTTAGCTTTTAGAGCCGTTTATTTGTGGGGATCACTGCAAAACGTTCCAAGACACCACCCCTGATCGGTAGCATCAGGGTTTAGATTGGTGAATGGGGTGAGGCGTTTTCTGCCACTCACTTCATTTTGGCGTGTTGCTGGTGAAATATTTTTCCTGTATTTCCAGTGTGTGTATGTGTGTGTGTGTGTGTGTGTGTGTGTGTGATTTTTTGGGGTCCCATGCAAGCATTTCTCGCTGTGCGGTGACTACGGAAAAGATCACATGTCAGACATGTGGCTCCACAGTCATAGCTGTCCTTCAGGAGACGGAACAGCACAAGCAGTGACCTCTCTCTGCAACTTCCCGTCCTGTGCTTCCTCCTCGCTGGGCTGGGACTCACAAACCCGCTGAGTCTGGAAAGCGCTTTGAAGCCGTCCAGTGGGTGAGTCCAGGCGCCGAGAGGACACCGAGGCCCGTCTCCGTGCACAGCCGTCCCCCGCCGGCCAGCGGCTCGCTGCAGAGGGGACACGGGGGTGTGCCCTCTAGCCCTCCGCACAATGATGGTTTTTGTTTGTTTAATTTTTATGGAAAGTATTACATAGGTCCCCTCTCCCTCCTTAACTGCCTTTTTTCATCAATTTCCCTTTTTTTTTACTTTGTCTAAATCACACTGATGTGTTTTTTTTTAAATTTTTTAAAAATATGATTTTTCACAGAGAGGAAGGGAGAGGGGTAGAGAGTTAGAAACATCGATGAGAGAGAGACATCGATCAGCTGCCTCTGCACGCCCCCACTGGAGTTGTGCCCGCAAGCAAGGTACATGACCCCGACTGACTGACCGGAATGGAACCTGGGACCCTTCAGTCCGCAGGCCGACGCTCTATCCACGGAGCCACACCGGCCTCGGCGCACTGATGTTTTTCTACGACCTTTCTTCTCAGCACTCCTGAGTGCCCATCGCACACGTTCACTCCGACCCGCGCAGGAAGACAAGAAGCGCCCAGTCTCCACGATGCCTCCTTCATTTAGGACACAGTCGGGCGTGAGGTCTGCGAGCACCATTTCCCAGGAATCTGAGGAAACAGCTTCGAAATGACGTCTCCCTAGCAGCCTCGGGATCTCCACGAGCGCCCGCTTTCTAAGTAGAATTCATCGATATAAATATCTGAACACAAATACACGCAAAAGTGAAGTGTGCCGCCAATGAGCCTGCTCACGCTCAGAATCCCTGCGCATAGATCTGGGCGTGTGTGTGTTCATGTGTGTGTGTGTACCTGTGTGTATCTGTGTGTACATGTGCATACATGCAAAAGTGAAGTGTGCCACCAATTAACCTGCTCACGCTCAGAATCCTTGTGCGTAGATCTGGGCGTGTGTGCGCACATGTGTGCGTGTGTACCTGTGTGTGTGTGTATCTGTGTGTACCTGTGTATACATGCAAAAGTGAAGTG
>JAAGEH010002531.1:80364730-80387196 GCA_011751065.1 Lasiurus cinereus
TGCATCTGTTTCCACTTGGCACTCTCCTCGGGCTCCGGCCGACCGTCGTGTGAAAAACATCTGAAAATCGGAGGCGACAGAGCGGCATGTGCGTTTCATTTCTGCCCTGTCCGGGGGAGGCTGACAAAAGAAGCCGCCGGCCGGCCGCACAAAAGGCCCCCTGACCTGGCGCTAACGCACAGGACAAATGAAAGGACCGGGGACCCACCGGGAGGCGGGGCGGCTGGCCGGGGGTGGGGGGTGGGGGCAGGCGGTCTGGGGATAGATCAAGGACAAACCCAGGTCAGGACACTCCTCGCCTGAGGGGAGGAGCAGAGGTGGGAGGAGGGGAGGTGTCAGGACTGGAACTCCTGTCCGGAGGGCGAGGAGGAGGAGGAGGAGGAGGAGGAGAATCAGTTTTCTTAGCACACACTGCGCTCGGGGGTCACACACAGCCCCCCAACAAAAGCAGCCGGTCCTCCCGAGCCCGCACCCGAACCCAAACCGGAACCTGGGTGTGCAGGTCTGAGGGTGCCTTCACCCAAGGCCCGCCCTGGGGCCTGGAGCGGGCTCAGGGCCGGGGGCGGGGAGCCAGAGCCATTGTGGGGGTCGGAGCAGGGGCACACACAGTGTGAGGGTGAGGAGGCAGGAATGTCCCCAGGGCGGGAGCCAGGGGATCTGAGGGTCAGGGTGACCACAGTTCCTCCTCCTCGTCCCCCCAAGATGCTGCCTGAAAATAAAAGCCAGGTTTTTTTTTAGGGGGGCGGGCGGGGATGGAGCGAGGGGATGGGAGAAGCTGTCGCATCAGCGAGAGCAGCAGGAGGCAGGGACCCGGGACACAGTCGGGGTGACGCCAGGGCCTGAGAGAACCCCGCAGGCAGAGCCCCCAGCGGCCGGGAGCCTGAGGGGACCCCCAGGGCGGGCGTAAGGACCCAGGCCCGGGAGGTCTTGGGGAGACGGGGATGGTGCTGGAGCAGCGAAAGGGGCGCTCAGGTTCCTTTCTCCACCGGGAGTCGCTGCCTCAGTTTCCCCCCTGTCCCGAGGACCGCCTTTGGAGAGAGAGCGGGGAGGGGGGGAACTGGGGAGGGCCCCTCCCCGAGACACTGGGTGCCCCCACCCCCGAATCAGGTGCTGGCTGCCCTGAGGCTCCATCCACGGCTCAGCCTGTTGCCTCTGCTGCAGTCACGGGGTAGGGGGAGGGAGGATCCCCAGGTCCCTGCAGGGTGCCTGCCTCCCGGGAGCCGCCCCGGCCAGGGTGCGAGTTCTTCTCTGGAAATGGTCTCAGGCTGCGCCCTTCGGGGCCCTCGGGAGGGAAGGAGGGAGGGAGGAGGCTCACCTTGGCTTCATGGCGGGTCCCAGCGAGGTTGCCGGAGGTCCTCTGTGGGGCGGGGGTGGGGCGGGGACCGGGTCGCCTTTGCTTCTGGAGGCCACCTGCCCGGGCGGTGGCGGTGGCTCCCGTGCATCCAGGGCTTGGCGAGTTGGGGAGCGCGCTCTCCCCGGGCACATTGTCTGCCTGCAGCCCCTTGGCGCTGGGGACCCCGTGCCTCCTCCCCCTAATCCCCCCCACCCCACAGGCGCGCACACACACTTCCATGTTCATAAAAGATGTTTAAACATCACAGCGAACCTCAGCATCAGCCCGCCTGCCCGTCTCTCGATCCTCCTGGAGGAGCCTGTCGCTCGCCGCCTCTGATCCTGGGGGTGGGGGGTGGGGATGGGGTAGGGAGGGGGGCTGGGAACTTCCTTTGTCACTTGGGGCTCCAGGTGTGGGAGGTGGGAGGGGGCAGGTCGTTGGTTACCAGATCCGACCCCAGGGGCCTGGCCCAGGACTCAGGACCTGCAGAGCCCGAGAATGCACCACCCAGTGTGTGCAGCACAGACATGGAGAAGACCCCCCCGCAGGCAGGGGGTCTGCCTCACTGGGGCGCCACCAGGGCCCTCTGCAGGCTCCCAGGGATGCCAAGAGCCCTCTGCCTCCCCAGGATTTGGAGACAAAAACGCCCTAGTTTGCAGATCGGGTGTGGTGCGTGCAGTCTGCAGCCTCTCCCTCCGGGCACTGCAAGATGCTTCTTGCCCAGCCAGACACGTACCCACCTACCTGTACCTTTCCCTGGGGATGGCGGGTCATGGGCAGTTTCTGCGGCTCCCTGGCCCAGGGGTCTGACCCGTGTCCGGTCTGGAGTACCCTCAGCTTCCTTCCTGGGCCTTGCCGGTCTACCGCTGTGTCTCTTCGCCGGATGGCACGATCATTCCATGTGGCTGAGTATCATGGAGGGGGTGGATGACGATCGCACAGTGAACCTGCACACAGTAGGACTTCATTTTTAAAAGGAGGTGAGGTGCGGCTGGGGCCTTCCTCAACGGGCGGCCTTTCATTTCAGAGTTCCCCCACGCGAAATGCATCGTAGACTCTGAGACTCTTTTTTTAAAAAAATATATTTTATTGTTTTTTCACAGAGAAGAAGAGAAAGGGATAGAAATCTAGAAACATCGATGAGAGAGAGACATCGATCAGCCGCCTCCTGCACACCCCCCACTGGGGATGCGCCCGCAACCAATGCACATGCCCCTGACTGGAATCGAACCCGGGACCCCTCAGTCCCCAGGCTGATGCTCTATCCACTGAGCCAAACCGGTCCCAGTGACTCTGAGACTCTTAAAATGGTTTGCTTGGGTGTCCGTTTCAGGTTTCTGTGGCGACCTTCCCCTGGGCCGTCCGATGGCACAGCAGACCCCGCGGCCAAGGGTCTGCCTCCGAAGAAAATCCCGCCGGAAACGTCCCCGTGCCTCGCCCACCGTCAGACGACGGGCACCTCCACGGGCGTCCGGAACGCCGTCCCTCCCCAGGGTCAGATGCTACGCCATTGGACATCCGGGAAAGGAAATGGCTACTGATGGGAGAGGCAGCGGAGTCACGTGTAGTGTTTGCTCCGACCCTTTGCTTGGTCATGGGTCAGGGGGTCTCTTCCGGGGTGTGCTGTCTCTTTACACCAAGCTCGGGGCTGTACCCCGAGGCCCTCGGGCGGGGAAGGGGTACTCGGAGCTGCCCAGGGCAACCTGCTCCCCAGGAAACAGGATGGAGCGTGGAGCCAGCCACCTGGCCTCAGAGCACGGCTGCTCCATGGGCCACGTGGGTGGCGTCCTCGATGCTTGTCTTTGTCACTGAGCCCAAGCTGCCGGGATATCTCGGACGAAAATATACCCCCTCCCCCCCCACAGGCCAACGCAGCTGGCCGGGGCTGCAGTCTCTTTCTTAGGAATGATGGGAAGGCCTGTTGGTCTTCCAGGGTAGTCTCGTTAGCAGATGAGCCGAGGCGAGTGAATACATACCATTTGCAATGGGCCACAAGGGACTCCCCTCCGAACAACGAGCTGCAAACCAAGCTGCAAGGGAGCCGAGAAAAGGCCCGAGAGGCAGAAAGCCTTCTGAGCTGACAGAGGGGGGACTGCAGCGTCCTTGAAGGACTGACGACACGAGCAATAGACACGAATGGTGACTTGTCCTCCTCCGGTCACCAGTCGTGCCACGCAGCGTCCAGCCCAGCTCCCTTCATTACGATTCCATGTTTACCCGGCAGCTTTCTGAGAGTGATTGATGGCTGTAAGGTCCACGGGGTTATGACGATGTGAACATGTAGGTCTCGTGTTACGTGGGTGAGTGTGCGTGTGAGAATGGGCACCACGGATTTAACGTTGGCCGTAATGACTTTGGTCCAGTGACTCGACTCCCGCAGTCAGTGTGGGTTTGCTCAGAAGCAGGATTCCTCATCTCATCCGCGAGACTGAGGACCAGCACGGGGTTCTGGGGGGCAAGGACCAGTTAGACCCTCCTGGGGACAATGGTGTCTCTGACCCTCTGCCTCACTGTCAACAGCCTGCACACGTGCCACTGTCTCCCCGTGCCCAGAGCTTAGAAGGGATGGAGAATTATTGTCTAAATGGACACATCGAAAGATCACAAATGGCCCCTCCTTTTGTCAAAAACCAATTCATCCAAATTATTCTTGAAGTTAATGATAGCTTTGGGAAAGGAAATGGCTACTGATGGGAGAGGCAGCGGAGTCACGTGTAGTGTTTGCTCTGACCCTTTGCTTGGTCACGGGTCAAATATTGAAATCGTGAAGTTTGATACCTACCGCTGTCACATATGATGTCGTTTTATGTTTTAACTAGAAGCCTGGTGCATGAAATTTGTGCACGGGGGAGAGGGGTGTCCTTCAGCCCAGCCTGCACCCTCTCCAATCTGGAATCCCTGGAGAAATGTCCGACTGCCTGTTTGGGCCCCATCCTACCAGGATCGGGCCTAAAAGGGCAGTGGGACATCCCTCTCACAGTCCAGGACTGCTGGCTCTCAACTGCTCGCCTGCCTGCCTTTCTGATTGCCCCTAACCACTTCTGCCTGCCAGCCTGATCACCCCTAACCATTCTCCTGTCAGCCTAATTGATGCTAACTGCTTTTTTGCCAGCCTGTTTGCCCCTAAATGCTCTTCCCTGCAGGCCTGCTCACCCCTAACTACCCTCTCCTGCAGGCCTAGTCCCTCTAAACTGCTCTGGGATCTGGGATTTATTTTCTTCTACAATTGAAACTTTGTAGCCTGGAGTGGAGCTAAGTCTCCTGCTCACTCTGTGGCTGCAGACATTTTTGTTGGGATTTATTTATCTTCTATGATTGAAACTTTGTAGCCTTGAGTGGAAACCTGGGCCATTCAGGATGTGCAGAAAGCTTGGCTTCCTCCATTGCCAGGGGAAACCCAAGCTTCCTGCTCTCTCCATGGCTGCAGCCATCTTGGTTGGGTTAATTTGCAGACTTGCTCCTGATTGGCTAGTGGATGTGACAGAATAATGGTTAATTTGCATATTACTCTTTTATTAGATAGGATTCAATTGCATTGAATATTCTTTGGATGCTCCATTCTGCTGTTCTGTGAGCACCTAGATTTTATTTTATCCCTCATTTTAGCAAATCTTATCTTTCTTCAGTGAAAGGAGCTACCAAATCCATTTAGCTGTCCCCAAAGAAAACATTTCCATCTCTTTACTATAAAAGTGGTTCGTTGTTTAACATTTTATGTTAGAATTTTCTATATTACCTTCACTAGCTCGGAGAGGAATGCACCTACATTTTGTGAAAGTATAATTCCCATTTCGAAGGCTGTGAGCGAGTTAAAACAGATGAGGCATGTCAAAAATTTAGCACCACGTCTGGCACTTAATGACCGAAAAACATATTCGTCACCACCATTTTTAGCATAGAAGCCCCGTGGCTGAAACTTTTAAGGGATGGGGTACGTAGACACCTGTTTCCTCCTCTTCTCTCGTAGCGGAGAGCTTAGAATTCTTCCTCTTATAAATACATTTGCAGTTATTTTTCCCTGAATACGATTCCTTAAAGTTGTTTAGGCTCAGGGTTTTAATATAAACACAGCGGCTGGTGCCTTCCCCGGGCAACTCCTTTTGCAAATTATTTAAACAGAGTTCAGTAAGGTACCATCCATCACGGATCTCTGGGTGACCTCATTTTTCCTGTCGCTGCTCGTGGTTTTCCTTACTCTCCCCGTTTCCCTGAACAGCGGAGCTGGGAGCAAACGTGACGATCAAAGGCCGGTGGGATCGTTGCGTGTTCCACTAGGAATGAACTCAGATATATCTGGTTTCTAGCATCTAAGCCAGTGCCCCCCATTCATCCCCCGTCACTAAGCTCTTTTCTTTTCCGTGGCTCTTACCGAAGTGCCTTCAGGCATCTGCCTGAATTCTATCTCCCAAGGCCCCCTAATTCGCACCCTCCCGGCCCGCTTACAAACACGCTTCTTAGCTAGTCACGATTTCCCCGGCGCTCTTTCTCGCTTCCTTTCCTCCAACAGCCGATGCTCGTTCTTTTCCTTAACTTTTTTTTTTTTTTTTTTTCATTTTATCCCATTTTCTCTAATTGCTGAGGATCGAAGCAAAAATCTCTGTTACCTCGACGTACGTTTTCTGGGTGGCATCTTGTGGCGGCAACCCACCGGGCCTGCGACTCCGGGAGGGTTTGCGTGAGAAATGACATCTTGTGGTCCCCAAATCTCGGCAGCTTCACGCTGAAGCTTTCTTCAGTACCCGGCTCTCCCCCGCTCCGGGCGATGTGCTTATGGCAGTGCCTCCTGGACTGTTGGGGCGATTGGCAAGCCCCCAGGTTTTCAAATGGAGCAGGCCCTGCGGTGTTGTTGTTATTTTCCTTCCGTCCTGAGTGCAGTGTTTGCAGATGCTTCCAGGCGAGCAAGCGAGATGGTGAGAACCGCCACAGGGCAGTAACCTGAGGATCGGGCGCAGGCTCTGTCCTGAGATTTCCTGGGGGACTCTGCAGGGAACCCCGCTAAGTTGTTCTTTCTCTATTTCTTCAGATGGTACTGGGAGAAATGATGACTTCTTTTTTTTTTTAAATATATATATTTTATTGATTTTTTTTACAGAGGCTTCTTAAATTTTAGAAAATTTAAAGGTCGGTGGTGTGTGTGTGTGTGTGAGAGAGAGAGAGAGAGAGAGAGAGAGAGAGAGAGAAAGGAAAGAGAGAGAGGGAGAGAGAAAGCGCGCTCAAGTTAGAGCACGTAACTTAAAGCTTTAAGGAAGGAAGAGCAGACTGGCCTTCCTCGGAGGCACACCCTGTGCTAGACATGCTGTACCCGAACATGCGATCGTGGTCTCGCTCATGTTGATGAGTCTATTTTTGGGGAAAACTGTTCAGCTCACATTTCCTGCTCGCCGCTTCCCTCTCTCTCTCTGGCTCCACGTTGCCAACCGGGACCCAAGCTTTTGACTTGGTTCCTTTCCGTCACCGCGGGCACTGGTTCTAGCGACGTGGTGGCCTCTCTTCTCTGCAGTGGAAACGGGCATACCTGGGAGGACTGTGTGTTCTAGAAATCTCTCTGCCATCCATGACCATTCTTCCGACTTTAGGGCTGGCTTTGCTGACACGGTGGCTGCGTTTGGGTCGGTGCCCGCCGTGGTAGCTGGCTCCTCCTCTGTGTGCCCATGTGCTGCTGCTTTGACTGCATGCAGGGGAGACTCAGGCTCCGGTGCACAGAGGAGTGGGGGGGGGTGACCCCTCTCCTGAGCTCAGAACATCCCTGCCTGGTGGGGTGCACCTGCCCCCAGGATCTGGCCCTGCCTCTCCCCCTCAGGCACCCTCAGCCACTGGCGACAGGCGTCCCTGCTGCCCCCTCGGGCCAGAAAGAGGAGGGGGGCAGGGTCTGACCGCCTGGCTCTCTGGGCACCAGGAAATATATGTTTTTTTAAAATATATTTTATTGATTAGAGAGGAAAGGAGAGGGACAGAGAGCTAGAAACATCAATGAGAGAGAGACATCGATCAGCTGCCTCCTGCACACCCCCCACTGGGGATGTGCCTGCCACCACGATACATGCCCTTGACTGAAATCGAGCCTGGGACCTTTCAGTCTGCAGGCCGACGCTCTATCCACTGAGCCACACCGGTTTCGGCACCAGGGAGTATTTTAAGCCTTTGAGAGGAACCTAGCGTTATTCACATTGGTCAGACCGTGGAAGGATGAGCAGGTCCCCGTTTTCACGTGAGATCATGCCACATTCCTTTAGATCGGACCATTCTTCGGTGAAGCTGAGATTTTAGAGTTTGCTGTGACAAGAAGCAAGTAGCTTGAAACTCGAGGTGGAAGAAGAAATCAGGGTAACAGTGTGTAATCCGATTCCAAGACTGGAGATGGTGTCTATGCCCCTTACACAGGCACCTCCTCTGAATTAGTACAGCGGTCCCTCGAGGTACGAGTGCCCTCACATACGAGATTTTTGAGATGCGAGCCGCTGAGCGAGCGATTTTTGCTTTGAAATACGAGCAACAGTTGAGATAGGAGTCATCGCGCGGATCGGCCGGCTGCCCACGACCCACCAGTTTACCGCGACGCGAGCGTCTCATAGTTTCCCACGCCTCAAGGTGACGGAACGAATGAAACTCGTATCTCGAGGTGCCGCTGTATGTGTGGCTCAGAGTGACATGGAATCTATGGTCTTGCATTCGTGTGTAGTGCCCTTTCGAGCGCCTGTCACCGTGTTCAGACGTGAACAGGCGCGTTGTTGGTGCCTCGCTGCTTGCCAAACGGACTGTGAAGCGTGTCTCTGGCCCGAGGCCTGGTGAGAAACGGCGGAGCCTCCAGGGGTGGGCTGCGTGGCCGAGGCCTGGGCACTGCCAGCCTTACCGCCCGTCACGGTTAATGGGTCATCGGCTCGGTGGCCCGCGCCCCACTTCTTCCCAAGCCTCGTCTTCCTCACTCTGAAGCAGGGGCCGCCCGAGACTGCTCCCAACATTGGCCACAGGAGCGGCCGTTTCCCGAACTTTCCTTTCCATCTGCTCTCTGTCTTTCAGGGCTGCCCACGCATCTGGGGGCGGAGGGGAAGTAACGCCACGGATGTGGCCTGTATTTTTATCCCAGAAAGCACAGCGGAATCCCCTCTGTGTCGTTCCCGTGTTAGTACGTGGGCTAAACACGCGAGCACATGGAATCTCCAGGTTGTGTTTGGTTTAGATACATTTAAAAAAAAAAAAATCTCTTTCCTTGGGGCCTTGATTGTTTGGCTAGGAACTCCCCCAATTATTTCTCAGTTGCCTATTTTTTTTTTTTATTATGCCTGGTCTGTCACAGTTTGTAGTGTTTCCTCTTTCTGTATGTAGACAGACATACTTGCCTCTTATGAAAGCTATCTTTCTGAGTAGAGTAGGTTACAGGAGGGCAGAATGACATCAATTAGGTTCCCTGGACATTTTAATTTTTTTTTTTAATAAATGTTTTCTGAACTATTTTCATAATTGGCATCTTCTTTTAGGTCCTTTGCTAGAATTAAGTAATTGCATAACGACTCATTTGGCCTTTGGTCTTCACGGTGGACGCTGAAATCACTCCTGCGGTCACTCTCACATTTGAGAAGGAAACGAGTGTTTGCTGATAGATCCCTAATCTCTAGCATTGGCCTTCGTAAACACGGACACGGGAATAAGGGTCCGCCCGGGAGGTTTGGAGTTCGTATTGAAGTCATTGAACTTCGGAATTGACCTTTCTACTGAGATACGTCTTCATAACATAGGAAGAGACTGGGGGAGCAGGGAAGATTTCCGGGGTCACGGAGCCAGAGGGAAAGTGACCTCTGTCTTTGTCACTTCCACCTGCTGTGACGGAATTCCCTCACCTGGGGGGCGGGAACGAGGAACACGGCCTTCTCGTGGTTCCAGGGGTTGGGCCGTGCCAGGTCAAGGTGGCCATGGACCTGGGGTCTGGCCGGAGCGTTCTTCCTGGGTCACCGGACCCTCTCAGGCCTCGGCAGCCTGCTCAGCCCATTCATGAGGCTCCCCCCGCCCCCCGGGGCCTGGGGGCCTGCAAAAGGCCCGCCTCCAGATACCATCAGGTTGGGGGGATGATGGAGGGTTTCATCCTGTGGACTTGGGGGGGACGCAGAGCTTGATCGCTCACACGGGCGCCCTTTCTCTTGCTCCGCGTCCTCAGCTGGCTGGGCTACGCGTGGAAAAAGCCAGAGGATCCCTCAGCGATGTTCCTCTGCTGAGATGAGCAGCAGGGGAAGGTCCAGTGAGGTTATGAGTACATGACGTAAAGGAACTGCGGAAACTTCAGCCCAACCAGCGCTTGGTCAACAAACACACACTCACACACACGCATGCACACACACAGGCGCACACTGCGCACAGTCAACCAGGTGTGTGCACACATATGAACACCACCCACCCCGCCCCCAGGGAGGACAAGAACTCTGAGCTGTGGATCACAGTTGCCACGACGGGCGCCACCTGACCATCTTCAGGGGATGGTGCAAACCTCGGGGCGCGTAGCGGTCCTGCCCTGGACCATCACCTTACTTTCCCTGAGGTCCCTCCTCTCTCTCCCGTGCGGTGCCCAGCAGAGCCAGGGGCTGCTTCCTGGCAGAACCCCATTCCATCCTATTACTGGATGAGCTTTGACAGGGAATCCCGGGGCAAAATGCCGGGGGAGGCCGAGGTAGGGCGGGCAGATGGCAGAGGGGAGTCTCGGTATTTCGGGGTCGGGAAGGTGGTGCAGGTGTCGTGGTTTATGGAGCCTGGAGTCCCTAGGGGGTGGGATTAGCACCCAGCCGTTCTGGAGGCGGGTTTGCAGACATGGGGGCAGCGCCCGCACCTGAGCTCTTCCAGGGTCAGCCCTGTGTCCCCCTGGCATGGCCCTGTGTCCGCCCTTCCTCACGGGACAGCCCGCTGACAAGGTGGATGGACTCTGTCCTTCCCCAGAACCCTGGCCCCAAGTGCAAAGTGCAAGGCAATGAAGCACCTCTGAGGGCCTCTCAGAAGGTCTAGCGGAATCACCTCAAATTCTTTCCATGGACAATCGAGTCCATTTCCAGGGGCTGTTCAAGGAAAATGACACATAGTAAAACCCCATCATTGAAAATGGACCCACCGCCAGCTTAGATTGTGTCTTCATTCAAATGGGTGCGCCTCTGGCTCGCTCATTCTTAGTGGACTATGTAAATTCACCATAAGCCTGGCCAGCGTGGCTCAGGGGTTGAGCGTCGACCTCTGACCCGGGAGATCATGGTTCGATTCCCAGTCAGGGCACAGGCCCGGGTTGCAGGCCCAATCCCCAGTGTGGGGCGTGCGGGAGGCGGCTGATCCACGACTCTCTCTCTCATCACCGATGTTCCTCTCTCTCCCTCTCTCTTCCTCTCTGAAATCAACACAAATACATTAAAAAAAATAAATAAATGCGAACATAATATTTCCAAGAGGAAAAGATGGAAAACATACACGTGGCTTCAGGACACCCTGGGATTCGTCTGCCTTTGTGGGTCTAATTAAGTACATGTACAGCCAAGTACAAACCCAAGTTTCAGGTTGAGACCGTGACGAACCCAGGAGCCGGAAGGCGACTCTCTTGCTCCAAAACTGGTGGGGCATCGGGCCCGAGAGGCAGTCTCTGTTTCTTCGTGTAGTTTTGTTCGTAGCTGCTTTCGGGGCGGCGGGCTCGAACCTATTTCTTTTCTTTTTTTAAAAAAAATATATTTTATTGATTTTTTTATAGAGAGGAAGGGAGAGAGATAGAAAGTCAGAAACATGGATGAGGGAGAGACATCGATCAGCCGCCTCCTGCACGCCCCACAGTGGAGATGTGCCCGCCATCAAGGTCCATGCCCCTGACCGGAATCGAACCTGGGACCTTTCAGTCCGCAGGCCGACGCTCTATCCACTGAGCCACCCCGGTCTGGGCTTGAACCTCTTTCTTGAAGGGTCACTTCCACTCCGGTTGCCCTGTTCGGTGTGCGTGACTGGCCGTGCACCTGTGCACCAGAAATACCCGCCGGGAAGAGAAGTCCGACATTTCCCACCGCCCGTCCAGCGTGGCGGGCATGCTCCCCGCGTGCCATTTCTCCTTTCGATGTTTGGGTTCTCAGCGGAGAACGAGGCCACCATCACCCGGGGAAGAGAAAACACTCACTGGAAACGCAGCTGCGAGAGACAGGACCGGCGCTTCTGCAGAGAAAGCCGGTGTCGCTGCGGGCCTGGCCGCCGCAGGTGGAGGGAGGCTCGGGATGAGGTCACCGCTGGGTCCTGGCCTGTGATTCACCGCTCACATGGGGCAGCGCCCACAATCGGGGCAGCTCGCCCCGGAGAAGCCTGAGGCGGCGGCTTTTCCGGAAACGTGGGTCTGAAAGCTAAAAGCCCTGCGTGGCCGGGGATGGAGGATGCCCCAGGTCCCGCCTCCTTTGTTTGTAACCCGGCCATTAGGGCCCGTGGTTCTGGTCCTGCGGCTCGGCTCTCCTCTGAGCCACGTGGCTGCCTTCTGGTCTCCACAAATGGCAGCTCCCCCCGCCCCCCGGCCTGCCAGCATGCTTTTACTCGGCTAATGCACCCCACATGTCCCCTGGGCAAACTCTGCTGCAGAGCGGGGAGACGCAGGGAAGACAAGAAAGCGCCTCGCAGCCACACGAGGCCGGCTGGCTGCAAACACACCAGGCACCAGCCCCGGAACCGGCTGCTTCTGGCGCCTCACCCCTGCCCCCTGCTCCCCCAAAGCCCAGGCCCCTCCCGGTCTGAGCTCAGGAGGCCGCCCCGCTGGTGCTTCGGTTTCGCTTTGGCTGGGCTTTGACCCCGGCTCGGGCGAGTTGGAGCGAGCCGATGCCTGAGCAAACAGGGCAGAGAGAGTGACAAATGCGTTTCTGGGGGGGGGGGGGGGGGAAGGGTTGCATCAGAGAGCAGGACTGAACCCCCCCCCCGGGAGCCGCGCTGACTCCGTCCCCGAGACGGTGGGGGCGGGGGGAGGTTTTCGGGCTCTGTTGTCGAGGCGATGAGTGATGTCCACGTCGCTGCTGAAACGGGTGGTCACTCGTGAACGGGGACGGCCGGGGGGTGTCCCGGACAGAAGGCCCGAGGTGGGCTCAGCCCGGGAATCCGCCTGCTCAGGCCAGCTGGCGATGGCGGGGTGCCGATAAGCCGCCTTCTCTCTCTGCTGTTTGGTTCTATGGGAACCCACGAGAGCGAAAACATAAAAATGCGGTTTCATGGGCTTCAAACCTTCCTCTTTGTCTTCAGGTTTTTTTTTTTCTCTCTCTCTCTCCCCAACCTCCCTCTCTCTCTCTGTGTGTGTGGCTCCCCGCTTTTTAGCAAATGTGAAACATAACGTGAAATTTTTATGAGGTTTCCATTTATGTCAACTCACTCCCACCCATTCATTATTTATTTGGCAATTAAGAGAGTCTGCGCTGCTAATCAGTTTATTGTGTCAACAAGCATTAGCTGCGAAGCTACTAATTTTCCTGCTTCCAAAGAAACGGGAGGATAGGAGTCATCGGAGAACCGGGACGTTGAAGAATGCAAAACACCTAGTAAATGGCAGTGTAAGTTATTTAAATTGCTGTGTGCGTGTGTGTGCCTGTGTGTGTGTGTGTGTGTGTGTGTGTGTGTGCGTGTGTGTGTGTGTGTGTGTGTGTAGGGTACAGTTTTACCAGAAATGTGAGTTTACAATGAGAGAAAGATGCCTGTAATATATGATCACTATACAACACATTTAACATTGAAAATTTGACTCGATATCACCCTTTTAGAATATTCAGTGGATATTTTCTAAGCCCCTCTCAAACCTTCATTTAGGTATTAGGAGGAAGAGTACGATTTTTCACACTACTATTTATTAAAAAATATATTTGCAGGTATGGCTTCCTCGATAAAAGCCCGAACTATAAGATCCGATTTATTTCCCCCAAACTGTGAGATTTCACACGCATTCCTGATGTGCTAAGCCCTCTGATCATCTTTAAAGTTCCAGTCACCTCCGCCCTGCTTGCATCCCTCCTCCCTGAGATAACCCAGTGTCTCGAGTTCTGAACGACAAGACTGCAGAGCATTTGATAAAATAAGTTTTATGTGTTATTTATAAGAAAGACACTTAAGAATTTAAATAAGCCTCTAAAATATTTACCCTTTTCCTTCTGGCTTTTTGTCTTCCCCCTTTTTTAAAATGGGCTTTTCTCTTCTATGTGATGTAGATTTCAGACTTGAGATTTATTGTTCAACACCTCGCAACAAATTTTGTAAATACTCGCTGGGGGCTGCGTCGGGAAAGGTAAACACTTCTTGCTATTGAAACCCTGAAAAAGAGCAGACCCCTCGTCTGCTCGGAGGCAACCAGAAGACTGAGGAGGTTGGGAGCCTTTTTTTAAAAAAAAAAAAAAATTTTTTTTTTTTCTGGAACATCTTCTTCAACAAGAAAAATGAAATGTCATCAGGCTGAGGTGAATCATAATAAATATTATGTCTCGTCTGACACGGAAAATAAATCCCAGTAAGTTTGGAGAAATATCGGTGGCTTTTTCTCCCGTAGAGGTTTAGATCAGCTTTATAAATTAAACGGCGTGCGTTGACAGCTCGGGGCAGTAAGTAAACTATTCAGTAGATAATCTCCATAGAAACCGAAAAAGTTGAACCATCTCAATCTAAAACTGCACTCTGGGCAGAGCTGTTGCTATAATAATGGCGAATTCTTCTTTTCTCCGAATTAATGATTAGCAAGGAAGCTGTCGTTTTAAGAAAGTGTTATAAAAGAACTTAGCAACACACCGGCATTAATCATCGTGATGGCCATCTCCATATGAATGTTTCCCCTCGAAGTTTTCTAATAATCTTTTGTTGTTGTTCATCCTCACCCGAGGATATTTTTCCGCTGTTTATTTTTAGGGAGAGGGGGAGAGAGAGGGAGAGACAGAAACATCGATGTGAGAGAGAGGCATCAATGGGTTGCCTCCTGCACCAGTACTGACCAGGGCCTGGGCCAGGGCGGAGCCTGCAACCAAGGTCCACGCCCTGGACCAGAACCGAACCGGGGACCCTTGGGTCCACTCTATCCACTGGGCAGACTGGCCAGGGCTAATCAAGCTCTAATAAGCTTTATTAACGTTTAGAGAGTGCCGCTTGTACATCAGACATTTTTCTAAGCACTCCATGTTTATCACGTCACTAAATCCTACTCCAAGGATAGGAGATCCTGTTGTTATGCTCACGTGACCGATGAGGAAACCGAGGCAGTTGTCCTATGTCAGTGGCAGGCAGAGTGCGGGCCTGACCCTGGCCTCTGTGGGCTGCCCTGTTCTCTAGTTAAACCACGTGGCTCTTCTCCAGCACGAATCTCCAGGAACACTGGCAGCCATTTATTTGGAGAAATAGTAATTATTTTGAATGTAAACATTTTAAATCCGGTTTAGTCGTCCATCCGTCTCTGCTGGTGTAATCTGACAGAGGGCAAAAGGCTATTTCTCCGAGATTTGCCTCATAATGTAAATATCTGTTTTCCGATGGTCTTAGGCGACCTCACTAGCAGTTTTCAACCTGTGGGTCGCGACCCGCAAGTTGAGAACCGCTGCTGTAGAGCCTGAGACCATCGGAAAACACAGGAACGGGCCTCTCTCTCAGACCTACTTACTGTGCTGACCGGCCCTCCTTCCTGTGACGCTGTGACGCTGTGAGATGACACATGTCTCCATGTTGGATGAAGGGCGGGGAACAAGACACGTTAAGTAGAATGAAGTGACTTGGACACCCGCACCGTGACACCGCGTGGATCTGATCACCGCCTGGCTCCTCAGGGACTGATGGGCACAGAGCACACGCAGGGCGGGGGAGCTGCTGGGAGCGGGGTGGTCTGACAGGGGGAGGTTTCACCAGACCCCCCGAATGGCACAGGGTTGAGAGCGCTCCCTTTCCCCTGGAGCTTTCCAGGGGCTATGTTGGGGCCCCCACCGAGGGCAGGTAACTGAGACCGCAGGCAGTGAAACCTGGGGGCAGGGGCAGGTCCCTGGACAAGACAAGGCCCAGCCAGGACGGCAGCAGGCACAGAAGCTGGAAGCGGCAAAGGCTTCTTCCCTGGAACCTGCGGGGAGCGTGGCCCTACTGTGCGACTGAGTTCGCGGAGCCTCCCTCTGTTCTGGGGGGATTAGTGGGGGCGGGGGGCAGGCGCTGCTGGAGGCCTGCTTTCTCCCTCTTCTTTCCTCTCCCTTCGCCTGCCCTGGTCACCACCCTTTGCCCAGCCCTGCCCCTCAGGCGCCAACGTTGATTTACGAACGAATGAATTAGCGTCGCTGACGGTGACTTTGATGTGTTAACTGGACACCCGGGAGCCGGTCACACATGATTCCTGGCGTGTCTGCAAGCGCATTTCCGGAGGGAGGGACGTTGGGAATGGCCGGAGAGAGTCCATAAGAGCGCGGCCACCACTGCAGATGGGTGTCCCTCAACCTGTCGGGGCCCAAATTTAACCGACGGGTGGGGGCAGGCACCTCTGCTCTCTGCCCAGCGGGGACACCGTGCCCTGGGCTCTCAGGCCTGTGGACTGGGGCCAGGATGTTTACCGGCGGCTCCTTAGGCTCAGCAATGAACCGAAAGGTCTGCGCTCTCGAAGCCGCCTCTGCAGGCTCCCCAAGGTGGGCTGACACTAGGCCATTGGCATCAGACGGGCAGAGCTTGGGGGAGGCGGGGATCAGGAGCTGCAGGGGCTGGGTTAAGGACCAGTGCGCCCTCTCAGGCTGCCCTCTGCACCCGAGTTTCCCCCTGTGCTCAACAGTCCACATTCACAGCTGCGTCCAGGAATGGTGTTCTGAAGAGCACAGTCCTTAGCAGGGAAGGGTTAACTCTTGCTGTCCGAGGGGGTGGCCCCGCTGGCTTACGGATCACCTGGCATCGTCTCTCCCCGCCCCCCCAGAACTTCACGAAGCGGAGCTCATTGGTCTCCCTTGCCTGAGTCAGAAAAAAACATAGCTCCATGTGTCGGATCAGGGAAGAAGCGTGGAATGACAGATTTAGAGGAAAAAAAAATAAAGTTAAAGACGGGGAGATCTTTTCTATCTTATCTCCTTGTATATAATATATGTAATCGCGTGTACGTGTATAAATATATAATCTCTTAATTATTAACATTTCAGGAGATTATCTGGCCCTCGCTGGCCAAGAGTCCTCGCAGGCACCTGGCACGGGAATGCAGCGGGAGATAACGGATGATTTCATGAGCATTTCTGAGGCAGAAAGTATCCAGTTCTGGCTCATGAAGCTCCATCAAGTGCTTCTCCCACAGCCCAGCCGTTTATTGGACGCTAGAGGCCCTGGGTATAAAAATTCATGCTCTGGAGGGGGGTCCCTCAGCCCGGCCTGCTCCCTCTCACAGTCCGGGAGCCCTCAGGGGTGGGAGGTGATTGGCGATCAGGGGAAGGCGATGATGCTCCATCACACCTCTGCTGCCGCCATTCCTGGCAGTGCAAGCCTCTGCCAGCCCTGGTTACTTGAGCCTCAGGCCAGCCGTTGGTGGCTGGGGGGCCGAGGGGTCTGGGGGACTCCAGAGCAGGTGCATGGAATGGCTGGGCCTTGCCTCGCACCTGCTGCTCCAGTGGGGCTGGGGGGACTGGGCGCCACCATCTTGTGGCTGTGGGCACCGCCATCTTTGAGGTCATGGCAGTTCATTAGCATATCCCCTCCTTATTGGGTGTGGGAGCCACCATCTTTGCAATGGTGTGAGGGTCAATTAGCATATTCCCTCTTGATGAGATAGGATGGATTAGAAGGAGAAGAAAAAGAAGCAAAATGGGAGCAGAGAAATTTCCTACAACTAAACTGTTGTGTGTTTGTTTTTTTTAAATATATTTTTTTATTGATTTCAGAGAGGGAGAGATAGAAACATCAATGATGATAGAGAATCATTGATTGGCTCCCTCCTGCTCACCCCACATTAGGGATCGAGCCTGCAACCCAAACATGTACCCTTGACCGGGAATCAAACCGTGACCTGCTAGTTTGTAGGTCAGCACTCAACCACTGAGCCACGCCGGCTGGGCCAACTGAACTGTTCTAATTTTCGATTCCAGACATTAAGATACTCAGTGTTATATTTGGGAAGAAAATATTTTGCCTTAAGTTATGTACACTTACATAATCTCAGAGGGGCCGGAGAGCTGGTATAGGTAGGAGTGGCAAACGTAGTACAGTGGTACCTCGAGATACGAGTGCCCTAACCTACGAGATTTTTGAGATGCGAGCCGTCGAGCGAGCGATTTTTGCTTTGAAATACGAGCAACAGTTGAGACAGGAGTCATCGCGCAGATCAGCCGGCTGCACACGACCCACCAGTTTACCGCGACTCGAGCGTCTCCAAGTTTCCCACGCCTCAAGGTTACGGAACGAATTAAACTCGTATCTCGAGGTGCCACTGTATTAGGACATGGTGGGAATGGTTACTTACCAAAGAGCATAGGAGGTGAGTTCCTTTCTTTGTGACTGAGAGGTAACAAGCTATGGTTCTCCCAGAAGCTGGGTCACACTCAGTCTGTGTTTGCAAAACACTCCATCGTGTGCCTAGTATGTAACTCCGGACACTCTGAGTCCCATTTGCGTCTGTCAGTGCTTTGCTGATGCAGCCGCTTTGCTGGAAGTTCAACTGCCAGAGGCCAGTGGGTTAAATTTCACATGACATCCAAAGCACGGACGGTGAGAACTAGCTCTGTTTCCACACACACACACACACACACACACACACACACACACACACGCCTGAATGCACACACTCATTCCATAGACACATATGCATGCGTGAATGCACACACCGCAGACAGAGAGTGCATATATGACATTGTCACAATCACCAATCAGGAAGACATCTTTGCTGCTTTTTAGGAAAAAGGTAAAAACACTAACACATGTGTAATAGCAATTCACCTATCTATTACTATCAACTCTGTTTTAGGTTTTTAAAGATCTATATTATGATCTACTCGAGGTTTGTGTCTAATTGTTTTAATGAACAAAAGCTGAAAAGAGACCCTCAAAGTTGAACTATTCCTGTGGCGTGAAAGAAAACGTAATCAAATGCGATGGGCTTTTACTCTAATTATCCAAACCGAGAAGTTGTTTACTTTACTTGGGGAACAGATGTGATCCATCACGGTAGCCCATAAATAAAGTGTCAAACTGTTCGGCTGATCAATGAATATAAATTATTGAAAAATAATGTAATCCCCGGGTCACCCAAGCATGGAGCTTAGTGTTATTTTAAAAGCAAGACTTTCCGTTTTTAAAAATATATGTGCGTATTTAAGAACGAGGGGTTCTTTCCTCACGGGAGTCTCTGGCCTTACAGACAGATTTGCGTTTGCTCCAAGAAATAAATGATAATTCTCAGGCTCTCTTTCTCCGAGTTTCAGCATCGTCTTCATGAAGGACAATTCTTTTGGAATTCTTACATATTCTGTGCGGCCGTTAAAAATGGGCCCAGAAGTCGTTTCTTCAAAATGGGGAGACTATTTTCCCTCCCCTTGAATGTGGGCTGTTGGTGGCATTCAATGACTCACTTTTAAGGCATAGCATAGGGTGGGGGTGACTGCATGTAACCCCCAAGTCCTAAGAGACAGCTCACACCTGCCTTGCTCTCTCTCGGATCATCTTATCTGGCTGCCATGTTCTGAGGGCACTCGAGAGCCTCTGAAAAAAGGGGTCCCTGTGCAGGGAATGGAGGTCTCCCCAACAGCCAGCACCACTCACCAGACATGTGGGGGAGCCACCTCGCAGGAGAGTTCGTTCTTCAGACCCAGTCACCCCTCAGACAACCTTGACCTTGGCTGATGTGTTTGTTGATTGTCACCTCAGAGAAACTCAAGCTGGAACCGGTCTGTGAAGTTGTCCCTTGAATTCTGACCCTGAAAAACGGGAGAGTAAATGTTTACCGTTGCTTCCATCTCTAAAACTTGGAGTAATTGCTTGGTGCGGTGTCGGTAGCAGATATTTATTTATATTTATTTACGACCTATTTACGCCCAGCGGGGCTGGTAGGGTGGAGGCATATTTCCATCTTTGCCAATAGCAGAAGGACGCATGGTGGCAGACGAGCAGGAAATACGTTTTAGGGTAAAAAGGGCCTTGAAATCACAACACCCGAGCCGCTGACAGATTCTGCGTGTATGGCGCGGGCTTCCTGGTTTGTCCGCGGTTACCATGGTGCCGGGGATGAGGAGCCCTCAGGCGCAGCCCAGGCCAGCGGTGCCCAGCATGGGCACAACTGGATGTGTAAGGGGGGCGATTTGTGAGTGAGTGATTCACAGCGAACGTTTTACATTTCTCACGGTTCCAGGGGCCTCGTGTACGGTCTATAAACCTTGTGACATGTTCATGCATGGCAGTTCTTTATGATATGTTCTGGAACGTTACTTGCTGTTTTTTAAAATCTCCCTTCAGCCAAAACCGGTGTGGCTCAGTGGATAGAGCGTCAGCCTGCGGGCTGGAAGGTCCCAGGTTCGATTCCGGTCAAGGGCATGTATCCTGGTGGCGGGCACGTCTCCAGTAGGGGGTGTGCAGGAGGCGGCTGATGGATGCCTCTCTCTCATCGATGTTTCTAACTCTCTATCCCTCTTCCTTCCTCTTTAAAAAAAATCTTCCTTCATATTATTATTATTATTATTATTATTATTTAACAGTTTCTTAGGGATTTCGTTCTCAGGACTTCCACTGTCCTTTCGTTCTCTTATTTCCTCTTTCGTGAAGGCCATGTTCTCTGGAAGCTTCTTTAGACCAAGTTCATGGCCCAATAGGCTTCCTCCACATGAATAGGAGCTCACTTTTTGAATCATAAGAATTATATGTCATGGGGAGGGGGGTGTCAGGATGTCAGAGATGCTGAGAGGGGGCGTGGCCACAAAAAGGTGGGGAACCCCTAGTCTAGGCTCTTTTCCAAAGCCTCTGGAAGGTTTAAAGGTTCAAAGCGAAAAGTAAGTAAAAGACCCCAAAATCATAAACAAGAGTCAGACAAAGAATTGGACACAGTCCCAAGCTTACAAGAAGGAAATGGCAGAGTATAAAGTAGTTGTTAGTACCACGTGTCCAGGACATGGTCAGTCAGCTGCCCATCGGGTAAGCTCTCCCATTGTACCTGTGATACCTCCCGTGGAAGCGGGGTGCAGTATGAAGGGCCTTCATGCTTCGCACTTACTCCGCCTGTGATGTCCCCGGAATGAAAGAGGAATCGCGTTTTCTGTGTAAAAATTAAGGCCATTTACTCTTTTTTTAAAATGTCTGAGTCGCTGCCAACAGGACTCTCCTTGCAGGAAATGAAACTCGGGGGTTTATGAATGGCACGTATTTAAGTGGTTTATCTCAGTCACTGCAAGGAAAGGGCTGGAGGGGAAATGGAATTTTAATGTTTAGCCGTTTCTTCTATTTTTCCCCTTTTCTTTCCCTTCCCTTATTTCCTTTCCCTTCCTCCCTTCTCTTTTCTTCTCTAAACGACTAGAAAGAACATTTCCTCAAGCATTTCCAGAGATATCTGGCAAGAAAAGGTAGAGAAATCTCAGTAGAAAAGTGTAAGAGAGTGCAGAGGGTGGCTAGTTTGACCGTCATATACTAGCCTGTTATTTGTTTTATAGCCTGAGTTGAATATTTTACTTCTTCTAATTTTTTTTTGATCTACATAGTGAACAATAACAACCCAGATTTTGATAGAGCATTGTGAATACGTTTTTGTAGATGTCTTTGGAAATTAAAATGTGTCCTATAAACACAGTATCTTGAAGGGAAATCCTCGAAGGGATTCGTGCCTCTGAGCCACATGGTGAAGACTGTGAACGTCATGTAAGCGTCAGCTTGGCTTACACTTGACGATACAGTCCTACGGTCCTTGGCTCTCTCTGCCGTCTGGCCTACAGGAGTGTCCGTTGGAGATTTCATTTCTTCTCGCTCTCCCACCACCGAGGAGGTGGAAGATGTGATGAGTGGACACAACCAGTGTCTGGACTTGGCTTGTGAGGACTATAAAAATATATATCTAGCCGAAACCGGTTTGGCTCAGTGGATAGAGCATCGGCCTGTGGATTGAAAAGTCCCAGGTTCGATTTTGGTCAAGGGCACGTACCTTGCTTTGGGGGCACATCCCCAGTAGGAGATGTGCAGGAGGCAGCTGATTGGTGTCTCTCGTCGATATTTCTAACTCTCTATCCCTTTCCCTTCCTTTCGGTAAAAAATCAATAAAATATACTTAAAAAACACAGAGCTATCTGCTTCATGTGTCCACTGTCTTAGAAGCTTTCTCAAAAAGACCACTCTGTTATTTTGGCCAGTTTGGACCTAGATCTGCACACAGCACCATTCAAAGCCGGGGAGAGACAGGACTAGCTGCACACCTGTCTACCTTTTCCACGGAAGGGGACTTTGTGGAGGGAGAGGACTTCGTGCCTTACCATCACACCATTCTCTAAAAAAGTGCAGAAACCACTTCAGCAAATATTAGTTCTTTAATCACCACCTGTCATTTACATTGTTTGTCAGGTTAAAAAACTACACACACACACACCTGAGTATTAAATACCTAATGCCATCTTTATGTTCCCATTGTTATTATTGGAAACGATCTTGTGAGGAATCTTTCTTGGCTTCCTGAGAGTTTTTCTTCTCCCTCACAAGGTATGCTCTCATTCACGCACAGACACGCATGTACGTATGTTATTGCTGTGAACTGATTTCATCCTCTACAACCAGCCGATGGGGTCATCATCTCTCCCACACACCACTTTATCTCGCTTATTACTCAACATCCCGGTGCAAGAAGCTGGAGTCCACACATACACGCTCACTCACACACACTCACTCACACACACACACTCACTCACACACATACACACACACACTCACTCATACACACACACACTTACACACACACACTCATACTCACACACACACATGCACACTCATACTCACACACACACACTCACACATCCACACACACACTCACATACATACTCACATCCACACAAACACACACTCACACACACACACACTTACACACACACACACTCATACTCACACACACACATGCACACTCATACTCACACACACACACTCACACATCCACACACACACTCACATCCACACTCACATCCACACAAACACACACTCACACACACACACACACACTCACACACAAACACACACA
>JAAGEH010002531.1:80387296-80403147 GCA_011751065.1 Lasiurus cinereus
CACACACACACACACACACACACACACACACAGCGTTTTCAGGAGCACAAGGCCGGAAGCCCGCGGCCCCCTTTCGAGTCGCTGCAGCGGAATAACGAAAGGCCGCCTCCGTCCATCCATGAGGAGGAGCCTGTGGCCCTGGCCCCGGGTCCACGGGTCCTCGGTGTGTCTTCGCAGGTCCTTCTGTGGGTGGCAAACGCAGCCACCTCCTGGCCACACGTCCGCTCGCATACATGCAGCTACACGTGTGCACACATCCGCCTGGCGATAAGGCGCCCTGCTCTCCCTGACGCTGCGCACACGCCCCGCACCCACTTTCCCTCAAACCCCTGCCTGCTCAGACCGACCGAAGCGACGCCGGTCCCTCACCCCGGAAAGAGCATCTCCCTCACAGGCGGCCGGGACAGGCCTCTTGCTGCGCATCGTTTAATTGTCATGCATTTCAGACGAGGCCCCTCGCTCAACGCCTCCCAGCGAGGAGCCTTCAGATTTCCGCTGCCAGCGCCCATGGCGGTGACATCACAAGATGAATTCGGCGATGATGGCTTTCGCGCGGGAAGAGCTCGCTGGCGCGGGCCGGTGACTCCGGCCGGCTCGGAGAAGCGCCCGTGTCACCGGCCATCCGTAACCGCGGCCGCTCCGGGGCTCATGCATTACACATGGGTCCGGCGAAAAGGCCCTTTGCACCCCAAAACCGCTGAAACGCTTCCTCCTAATGTATTCTGGCGATCGATCAATGGGATCGGAAACGCCGGAATTTATTTAAGGCCTGCACTTGAGATTTACCGTGAACGCCAAAGCGTGTTGATATTTATGGCAGCGGCGAAGCAAACAGCCTCTGCTTAATGCCTTTCAAACGCTTTCCAGTAAAATTCAGGTCAGTGCTTACGTGTCCGCTCTCCGCCGCGAAGACACATCGACGCTCTTGATTAACGGGGCGCGTCTCCCCGCGGTGCTCCGTGTCATTTCTGCAATTGTATGCCAAGATGTTTTACCGGCATTAATTCTCCGTGTTTTTTTTCAATATTTATACACGCCCTTCCCTCGATTATTTTTATTTTCCTTTGAAGGACGAACGGTTCTGCCGCGTAGATCTTCTTTCTGAAACCCAATGGAAACACGCAGGAGGCATTGATCTCCGCCCCACACCGTGCGCTGCCGGGCACAGTGTCGATACCGGGAGGCCCGCTAATGACGGAAAATGAGGATTATTTGAAATGGTAACCACGGTCTGACCCGATTACGCACTCCTTCCTCCCATGACTACCGGCTGCATTAATGGCACCGCCGAGGCAGACTGTCTGGGAAGGAGTGTTTTACTTCCCTTCTGCAGCGAGCGGTTCCCGAGTGTGACCTGGGTGATTGCTGTGCGTCTTCCTAATGGACCCTAAAAAGCACATGGAAGTAACACAGCTAGACGTGTCAGGAGAAACAGTTTGATGACATGTTGGCATCTACCGAACCTCGCGTCTCGCCACTGAGGATGTTTCGTGGGCTACAGGTCTACCCGTCCACCTTGCAGAGACGAGAGAGAAGAACATGACGAAGGTCAGTCCAAAGCACTTGCGTCCATCAAGTGGAAAACAGGAACGGACATAGAGACAACTCTACCAGTTGGGGCGCTGGCAAACCCTGGTGGCTATGTTCACCAACAAGCAAAATGCCCCGCTGAACGCTGGCATCTGGCTGAAGGGGCCATGGGAGCGTACAAGCTGAACCATGGGAAGGACCAGGCTGAGAATCTAGTTGCAAAATGGAGGCCCCTGGAAACTCCAGGTTCAGCCACAAAGTCCTCCTTAAGATGGACCGGGTGGGCCCACGTTAGCCAGATGTTCCAGTCCTGGGGTCTAGAAGGGCAACCCCAAATGATCCTTCGACCCGTACTGTTTAGCACTTTCTGAGCTCTCCTATCAAGAGCTTTTTGCAGCCAAGACCGGTTTGGCTCAGTGGATAGAGCGTCGGCTTGCGGACTGAAAGGTCCCAGGTTCGATTCCGGTTGGGAGCATGTACCTTGCTTGCGGGCACATCTCCACTGTGGGGTATGCAGAAGGCGGCTGATCGATGTCTCTCTCTCATCCATGTTTCTAACTCTCTATCCCTCTCCCTTCCTCTCTGTAAATAATCAATAAAATATATATATATATATATTTTAAAAAGAGCTTTTTGGAAGCTCCAGAAAGTAGTTTAGAGAGGATATTGTTTCCAAATTTGGCTGTTGCCAAAACAGGAATTAGACCCAATAATTTGACGTGGCCAGGGTGAATTTTCCTCTCAGTAGAAGCAAAAAAACCCAGGACCGGAGGGCTCTGTGTCCTGTGTGTAACTGGTCCTGCTGTCCATGTTCCACATCTTCCCCGTGGAGTTGTTTAGGCCGGCGACTCCCTTAGCTGCACTGTCTGTTATCTCTGTGCAATCTCGCACCTTGGGAAGTCTTCAGGGGGTGTTCTCTCGGGGGGCACCTCCAATCTGGCACTGTCCCATCAGACCTCCTCTTGCTCTCCTGCCAAGTAAACCCCTCTTCCTCGCCGTGTCCCTTTCTGTGACCGGTGTCACTAGTTTGCTAAGCCCTGAGATTGTCCCAATAAGTTGCATCAACCTGTCCCCTTCCATCCTGCTGTCCTTTCAACCTTACCTGGGTTTCAATATTTCAAGGTCACCAAAACCAGTTTGGCTCAGTGGCTAGGGGGTCAGCCTGCAGACTGAAAGGTCCCAGGTTCGATTCCGGTCCAGGGCACGTATCTTGGTTGCGGGCACATCCCCAGGAGGGGGTGTGCAGGAGGCAGCTGATCGATGTTTCTCTCTCATCCATGTTTCTAACTCTCTATCCCTCCCCCTTCCTCTCTGTAAAAAAATCAATAAAATATACTTAAAAAAAACACATCAATATTTCAAGGTTGTTCTTGTAACTGGTCATCTTCTTGAGGAGAGGCAGGCACTGCTGTGGCATAGCACAGGCAACATCTGGGAGACCGAGTCTCCTGGCGCATCCCAAACCTCCAAAATCTGCATTTTATCAAGTGTTCCCAGGTGACGCATGTGCACACTCAAGTTTGAGAAGCTCTGTGAGATCCACACTGCTTTCCGTGACATGCTGGGAACTGAGGTGAGTATGACCTGGCACACATTGGCTACCCCTGGCTGAGACACAGCCCACGAAGCTCTACTCACACCCTGGGTTTGTCTCAGAGAGGCAGGGAGGATGTGAGGAGGAAAATGAGGCCAATAGGAGGGCAGGCCTCCCCCAAACCTGGCAACTATTGCAATGAGCCTTGGTTGGATCCCTGTATTTTTTTTTTTTTCCTTCGGCATCAATTCCGTGTGCTGTGACTCAGCGGCTCTGCCTCCTTCCTGCCTTCTCTTCTAACAATTTCATCCTCCTCCAAGAAAATGCATTTCTTTGTTGATCGTCCAGAATTTTAAAGCTACTTATCCAAAGCTCCTTCTGGGGGAGTATTAATGCTAATGGATTTAGTGCTAACCACACCAGTCAAGATGGCAACCACATCCATGAAAGGATCTTCCTGCTTCCTGCCTCTCTAATGCCGGGGAAGTAATCAATAGGGAATTTGGAAAGGACGTGAGTGCATGGGGGAGAGGACATAATCTCCTGGCGTTGACAAGGGCGCGCTGTCTTTCAAGCACTAACCGAAAGTTTGCGTTCAAACTTCAAACATTCGAACTGTTACCTCTGACTGACGAGGTCAGCCTGCGTTCACCCCCAAAGTCACCAGGAAGAATGTTCTAGAGCTGCACTGTCCAGAATGAGGGGCGTGAACGATGCATGATTACTGAGCACTTAGGATGTGGCCAGTCCACTCTGAGCCGTGTACTGCACATTTAGAAGGCTTCGTATAGAAACGAATATAAAATACTCCATCATTCACGTGGACTACCTGCTAAAACCATAATATCCCGGATATAGCGGTGTAAATAACATAGTGTTAACATGGATTTCCACTGGAACTTCATAGATTTTTCAAAGCGAGACGAGGAGAATATGCAAAGGGCACTTGTAGCTCGCAGAGTATTCCTACCAGAGAGCAGCCATCGGAAAGCCCAGAGCAGCCTTGCAGGCAGCGTGTAGGTCAGCGGCGGCTCGCCCCTGATTTAATCACGATGCTAATTGACAGCGAAGTAGGGACTCACAGACTCAAGCTCGGGTTCTAGGATGCAGCTGTGGCTCGCGTGGCCCTGAGCGGGGGCAGAAAATGGCAGAAATATTAAATATAGATATTTTCATTCGAATCCATCTTTTCCCTCTTTACACCACCCTGTCCAGAACATGGACAAGCTTTCATAACCAGTCTACAGGTGATTTTCACTAGTTCAGGGAGAATTTTGGAGATGGTCTGGCCAGAGCTGAAGTGAAGTCATTCGTGTTTGAGAAAGCACTCAGGTGATAGGTCAAATCCAAGTAACAAATGATCATCGCACACCTATTATGTGCAAGGCGCTGTACCATGAGGATATCTCATGTTTTACAGAGGCGGTGGCAAATAGGAGAGCATGAACATATTTAATCTATTCGCCCCGGTATATCTAAACCAAATAGATGGGACAAGGTCAGGAACATGTAACACTGCGGAACTGTGTCTTTATGAGTTAGGTGGGTTGACTGGCCCCTGCCTGCATTTGGTTGCTTTAACCATCTCTTCACTCTCACATCAGCACTCAGAGTTCCTCCCTTTCTTCTCCTTTCCTGAGAGCATTAGCTATGTTTTCTCTGGAGCGAAGGGGGATCACATATCAGGCCAATCTTGTGCCAGATCTCAGCAGCTGGGATGGTTGAATTGCCAACAGTTGGAACAAATAGGCGGTCTCTGGTCTTTCTTGGGGGAGAAGGTGATGATGACATTAGACTCAGATTGATCTGTGGTTGCCAAACACTAAATCTTTAGGGTACCCCACGTAGGTCACTTACTTATCTGTGGGCGATTACGTGCAATATTTTTTTCCCATGATATCGATATCTGTAACAGCTTTTCCTTTGACGTTTTAAAAGGAATTTTCTTTAAGACCCACAGGACAGCCCACCAAAGCTCTATAAAGTGAAAACTCAACGGGAATAGAGACCGAGGGCTGGCAGGCTTGACCAAGAAGCTGTCATACGAAGACACACATCCTAAATGGAAACATAGAAAACCCATGGCAAACCAAAAGCATTGATATAGGACAAGTCACGCGTGGCCAAACGGAGCGGGGAGAGCCGGGCCTCGGATAATGCTCAGCTTCCTGTCATTACGGCGTCGGCGAGACTGAGAGGCTGGCTGCATGGGCCCCGGCCGCGTAGAGTTTGCATGTGCTCCCCTGTCTACGGGGTTTCCTCCTGGTCCTCTGGCTCCCTCCCACACCCCAAACGTGTGCAGTGTAGGGAAATGGGCGTGTCTGCACTGTCCCAGCGGGAGAGACTGTGTATATTCAGTGGTAGGACATCCTGTCCAGGGTGGCTTGTGGGGGGGGGGAGGGAGGAGAGGGCGTGCGCTCGGGCACCTGAGACCTGAACTGGAATAAAGGGGTTGGGAAATTATTATTTATTTTTCCTTTTTTTTATTATTAAGCTATTACATGTGTATATATCTTCCCATTGCCCTCCCACCCCACTCCCATAATACATGCCCTCACCCCCCAGTGTCTTGCATCCATTGGTTGTGCTTATATGGATGCAGACAAGTCCTTCGGTTGATCTCTTATCTCCCCCACCTCTCCCTAACCTTCCAGCTGTAATTTGAGTTTGCTTGATGCTTTACTGCCTCTGTATCTATCGTTTTGTTCATCAGTTTACAATGTTCTTTATTATCCATAAGTGAGTGAGATCATGTGGTATTTATCTTTCATTGACTGGCTTATTTCACTTAGCATCATGCTCTCCAGTTCCATCCAGGCTGCTGCAAATGGTAAGACTTCCTTCTTTTTTACGGCAGCGTAGTATTCCATTGTGTAGAGGTAGCATAGTTTTTTAATCCACTCATCTGCTGATGGGGACCTAGGCTGTTTCCAAATCTTAGTTATTGTAAATTGTGCTGCAATGAACATAGGAGTGCATAAATCCTTTCTAATTGGTGTTTCTAGGTTCTTAGGATATATTCCTAGAAGTGGGATCACTGGGTCAAATGGGAGCTCCATTTTTAGTTTTTTGAGGAAACTCCACACTGTTCTCCACAGCGGCTGCACCAGTCTGCATTCCCACCAGCAGTGCATGAGGGTTCCTTTTTCTCCGCATCCTCGCCAACACTTGTTGTTTGTTGATTTGTTGATGATAGCCATTCTGACAGGTGTGAGATGGCATTGCATTGTCGTTTTGATTTGCATCTCTTGGGTAATTAGTGACTTTGAGCATGTTTTCATGTGTCTCGTGGCCTTCCTTCTATCTTCTTTGGAAAAGATTCTATTGAGGTCCGTTGCCCATTTTTTTTTTTGGATCATTTATCTTCCTTTTACTAAGTTGTATAAGTTGCCTGTAGATGTTGGAGATTAAATCTTTATCAGTAATAACATTTGCAAATATGTTCTCCACTACAGTGGGCTTTCTTGTTGTTTTGTTGATGGTTCATTTTACTGTGCAAAAGCTTTTTATGTTGATGTAGTCTCATTTGCTTATTTTCTCTTTAACTTCCATTGCCCCAGGAGCAGTATCAGTGAAGAAGTTCCTTTGGCATATGTCTGAGATTGTCCTGCCTGTGGATTCCTCTAGTATTTGTATGGGTTCCCATCTTATGTTTAAGTCCTATATCCATTTTGAGTTAATTTTTGTCTATGGTGTAAGTTGGTGGTCTAGTTTCATTTTTTTTGCATGTATCTGTCCAATTTTCCCAACACCATTTATGGAAGAGACTGTCTTGGCTCCATTGTATGGTCATGCTTCCTTTGTCAAATATTCATTGAGCATAGTGGTTTGGGTCAATATCTGGATTCTCTCTTTTATTCCATTGGTTGATATCTGGATTCTCTATTTTATTCAATTTATTTTAGTGTTTAATATTAGAAATGTTTTGGGTCTTTATTTAAAAGTTTGGTGATGTTTTCTGTGACCAGAAATATGCTACATAAATTTAACTCTTGTTTATATCAATTAACCCATGGACCAATAGGTTTGATTCTTCGTCATTTCTCTTAAAGTTGCAGTTTCCAAGAACCTCTCTAGGATGCTGAGTGGGGGCTTCCTGTATATTATCAGGTCCATGAGCTCAATACCCACTGATAGGAAGCTGTGCTTTACCTACCATCAGGCCAATAACAATACCGGCAGATAAGAGATCAATCAAAGGACTTGTATCTATGCATATAGGCATAACCAATGAACATAGACACTGGGGGCTTGGGGTATGCCTGGGAGGGGGCGGGCAATGGGGAGATATGTATACATGTAACACAATAAAAAAAACAAAAAACAATACCGGCAGTCAATGCGATTTTTAAGAGTGAGTCCTGTTTTGTGAAAAATCCTGCTTTAGTTGTGTGTGTGTGTGTGTGTGTGTGTGTGTGTATGTTAGCTTGTTCTTAGCCAGCATGAAACATGTATTTTTTGTTGTGAACAATAGTCACAAATATTTAAAGGACATTACAAAATACATTTTGATGGGTAGCCGTTAAATTGATGAGTCTGAAGTCTAGGAAAATTATCTTTCCCCAAAGCCACAGAACTGATTAAGAAGAGCTGTGGACAGAGAAACCTAATGACGCCCCATAAACTTACTGCACCGCGCCGCTGCTGTATTTCAGCCTCAAAGAGTCCACAGCGGAGTCTGTCCCAAAGGCTCTGCTTCCACCTCAGCGTAGGTGACTTTGTGGATGACTGCAGACTACAAATAAAATGCAAGCTCCTGGGTAGAAAGTTTTCTTCTAGTTGTTTTTAGGGTTCAGCACCAGCAACTGCTTTTACGTGTCAGAAAAAGGTGGCCGCTGGTTTCCTCTCGTCTGAATGGTTCTAGGTGAGAAACCCAAGTGGACAGACAGTGAGTGATTCCTGGATGGCAGATCTGGAGAGATCACGTGGACGTGCCTGCTGCTTTCCTTGGCTCCTTAGGATTATCTGGCTCAGTGGAGAGCGAGGTCATGAATTTTAACCAACTGCCACCGGGTTCAGTCAATAGATGCGGGCCCAGGGTCCAGTGTGCTTGGCACGGGAGCCGGAAAAAGTCTGAATGAAAGTAGTACTTAAAAGAGATTAAGCCATTTTAAGCCACAGTAAGCTATTGTAAACCACTCTGAGTCATTGTCAAACGTGACACGGAAGGGGAACCATGACAATGTAAGTTCCACACGGAGAACTAGTTAAGCAGAGGTGTGCTCCTGTACGGGGGGATAAGAGAATCATCGACTTTTGCCATATTACCGAGGTGCATGCGTATGCATCTGTAAGAGCAGCAGCCGCCTCGTAGGGGGCGTCTTGAGGATGCAGTATTACAATGCTTTCCAGTGCCGGAGAGATGGAAATCGGGCTGAGGAGAAATGAAGAGCTTTGTACAAATCTGAGTACTTTCTCTTCCTCTCACCAGCTCTCCCTCCCCCCGAATCTTAGCATGACCCACACCAAAGTAACTCCCTCATTCCTAGCCAACCCAGAAATGCCCAAGATTCCTTTCAGTAATAAGCATGAAACATGAACCTCTTTGTAGAAATGTCATCTCTGACCCTTTGCCTCCATCAGTATTTTAGGATTGACTTAGGCCAGTGGTCGGCAAACTGTGGCTCGCAAGCCACGTGCGGCTTGTGGGCTGAGATTCACCGCGCTGTTGACAAATTAGTTTGCAGACCACGGGGATAGGGGCTTAATCACAAGGAAAAACAACAGCCTGTAATTACTGGAATTGAGAGTCTAGGGCAGTGGTTGGCAAACTCATTAGTCAACAGAGAAGCAAACTGTGGCTTGCTGACCACTAACTTAGGCAATTGCTCCCCCAGAATTTATGGACGGCTGAGATACACCCAGGGAGACATACACACATAATGTAGGCAATTATGGACTTGGAACACAGGAAAAGAAAGCAAAGCCCAATCCTATATCATAAAAGCCTAATAGGCAAATTGACTTAAGTTTCTGGTAGAATGAATATTACACTACCAGAATAAATATTGTATTTTTAAATTTCTGGTAGGATAAATACTTTGAAGTGCAGCCGAATTAACCTCAGCGGTACGTTTATTGACATCTTAATTGTTGTTAAAACATGTACAGTGGTACCTCGAGATACGAGTTTAATTCGTTCCGTAACCTTGAGGCGTGGGAAACTATGAGACGCTCGAGTCACGGTAAACTGGTGGGCCGTGTGCAGCCGGCCGATCCGCGCGATGACTCCTATCTCCAATGTTGCTCGTATTTCAAAGCAAAAATCGCTCGCTCGATGGCTCGTATCTCAAAAATCTCTTATGTTAGGGCACTCGTATCTCGAGGTACCACTGTAGTTCCATACAATGTTCATGATCATTTCCCTGCGAACCATAGCCTTCTGCCTGTTGATGGTGGTGCAGGCCTGTCATGACAGATGCTCTTAGGGTTGTGTTTTCCACACAAATGGCACCCACTCTGCACTTTCCATTTAAAATGCAGAAGGCCAAGTGCATCCTAACAGGATGTAACCGCATATTAATCGAATTAGCACAACTCTTCAAGGCCTGGGCTCCGACGGGCTCCGGTCAGCTCACATGCCACGGAGAAAGCAGCCTTTGTCTTCTTTCCGGAAAGACAGAGGTGGGTTCATTCCCATCATGGCGAGCCGTCACTAATGGACACAAAGTGGAGTTTAGAAGTCAGAGGCGGTTGTGTCACCGGGAAGGCATACATTCCGCAATTATCGGACGACACAGCAGAACTCCAGTGACCGACGGTTGAATGATTAAATCTTCATTATCGAGCAGATACAAGCCAGTCGAGTCAATATTAATATTCCACCCCTGGCGGGTTCGGCGACGCGGTGTCCTTGTGTGCCGCGATGGAAAATGCAGGGTGACCAAACGCAGTGCGGATATGGCACAGGCTATGCCACACGGTATCGTTGCATGTAAAGGGCTATTGATCTTTACCAGGGTTTGGCTTTGCAGAACCCTAAATGTGCGTGCAGCACAGCGCACAGGAAAGGTAAAAACCAGTAGGAATTCAGCTGCGACTAGTGACAGTCCCAGAATCAGACAGGCAGTTCGATGGAAGCCAGTTGCTTGGTGGAGTATTGAAGCGATACTTACCAGTAGGTGCCTGGTTCACCCAAACTTCCTCTTCACTGTGACCGACAAATAACAAGCAGAAAGCTGATGTCCTTTGGATCTAAAAGTGTTTGTGTTTCTTGGCCTGGGCCTTAGAATGACTGCAGCACAGAGAGAAGCATTCAGTTAGCTCCTGATTTTTTCCTGACTGGGAAGCCAAGGTTATTTGAACCCTAGAGGCCCAGTGCACGAAATTTGTACATGGGTAGGGTCCTGAGACCTGGCAGGCGATCAGGGTTGATCTGCGAGGCAACTGCCCCCCACCTCATCCGCTAGCACCCGCCTTGGGTGGCCTGGCACCATCTGTTTGACTGTGTTGAGCGTCTGTCCCCTGATGGCCAGTGCGTGTCATAGCGACCAGTTGTTCCACTGGTTGTTCCGCCATTCGGTCGATTTGCATATTAGGCTTTTATCATATAGGGTTGGGCTTTGCTTTCTTTCCCTGTGTTCCAAGTCCAGGATCAAAGTCCATGTGGAGCAAGAGAGCCATCCATTTTCAAAATGAGAACCAGAGTGAAATGATCTGAATTTCTGAGTATGACAAGTGTGTTCCTTTACACAAAGGATGGGTTCTTGTACCTTACCCAGTCAAGATGCCTGCCCCCGTTACAAAAGTGCGTGGTACTAAAAGTTGAGACATATTGATGTTGAGAAGAAGGTGGGGGAATACATTGGAAGGTGGGCAAAGGGGAGAGACAGGAGAAAGCAAAGAAATGGCCAAGGAGACGACGGAGGAGGCAATGTCGAGGGGAAGTAATAAGGTTGGAAGTCGAGAAGAGAGGAATTGGGGAGGGAGGGAGAGAAACAGGAGGTGAAGGAGAGACTGGAATGATCCCAGCACCAGGCAGACAGGTGAGTCTAAGTGGACAGTTCATCTTTGCTCTCAGTCTACAGAGAGGTGACAGTGGGGGTGACGGGTTAGAGGCGCTCTAAGAATATGATTTGGATGGTTTGTGACTCTGTGGCTCTATGACCAGAATCTTTACTGCCAGCTCTTTCCAGTGTCCAGTGATGAGTCTCTCTGTCCATCTTTTTTTTTTTTTAATAAGAAAGGATTTCCATTTTAACAGGGGAAAATCAACATTGGTCTCATAAGGAACCTCTAAAAACTCAGCATAACCACATGCTTTCTTTGGGTCATTCAGCTTTCTCTCTCTTTTAAAAATATGTTTTTAAATTGATTTCAGAGGGAAAGCAAGAAGGAAAGAGAGATAGACACATCAATGATGAGAGAGAATCATTGATCAGCTGTCTCCTTCACGCACTCCACTGGGGATTGAGCCTGCAACCCCGGGCATGTGCCCTTGATCGGAATTGGAGCATGACCTCCTGGTTCACAGGCTGACGCTCAACCACTGGGCCACATCGGCCGGGCCAGCTTTCTCTCTGGTTCAGAGCAGAAGCCACATGAACCAGAGTGTCCTGTCCTCCACACAGCTGCCCCGTGCACTGTGGATCTAGCCGCATCCCGGTCCCCACCCACCGGATGCCATGCCACACACGCCCCTGCTCCCCATCTGTCCTCCCTAAAAATGTTTCCAGGCGTGGCCACATGTCTGTCCCCAGGGAGCAGAGGTCAAACCGGATTGAGAACCAGTCGCCTAAATTAAAGCTAGCTCACACAGTCAAAGAGCCCAGATAAAATAAGGAAGAAACTCTTGGTTATTTCACAGCACATATTGCCAAATGGCTCAGGGAAATAGTAAACAACTCCAGATCCAAAGATAAAGTTATAATAGCTAGACTTTATTAAACACACACACACACACACACACACACACACACACACACACACACACACACCTGCATGCATAAAGCTTCTAAATTCCACAAAGGAAGTAAATTTGAGTTTTCAATAATATTCTGAGGCCGAGAGAGGAAATCCAAGTGTAGTGCAGGTGGGCTGAGAGAGAGAGAGAGAGAGAAAGAGAAAGAGAGAAAGACTCCCCTTTTAGGTCAACGCCCACAAGATTGAAATGTGACCTTTGAAACAGCCCATGTGCATTCAGTAAACCCATGGTGGGCTGACTTGAAATCTCTCCCGGAGAAGCCGAAAGCTGCCGTGGGCTTGGTGTACGTCCCGCCCATCACTGGTTAGGCCTGGTTAGCGGCCCTCCTCAGGTTAGGACTTGTGGTTGGGGTAAAACCAAACACCGGGCTGAGGCTGAGTCGGCTTTTCCTCCTAGCGATGCTCCAGGGCGAAGGATGGAGGTGGCCGGCCTGGGGTACCCAGGGCTGTTCGGGGAGGATGGGGTGAAGGTCCACTTTCGTGGACACGTCTCACACGTGGACCTGCTGGTGCGTCGCCGCCGTGAGTGTGTCGCTCACAGGGCCCTGTTCTCTGCAGGTTCTCGGCCTCAGGGGCCAGGGCTCCCTTGGAAGGCTGGGTGGGGAGGCAGGGGGGGGGGCAGGGGAGAGTCGGCCGGCAGGGCTCCAGCCCAGCGTTGCTGGCTCCTGAGCTCTGGGACGGGGTCCGGACCCTTCCTTCCTCACCAGTTCCCATGGGAGGCCGATGCTGCGGAGAGAACCAAGGCCACGTGCTGGACTCTACCTGCCCTGGGGTTCCCCGAGGAACCCCACCACAGAACCACCCTTGCAGGTGCCTGTTGATGGTACTGCTCAGGCGTTTGGTTGGGGATGCCCAGCATACATTTGCTTCTACATGGCCTTTGACTATTTTGCTGATTTTTTTTTTCCTATAAAAGCCTTGTCTCCTATAGAATACTAGAGGCCCAGTGCATGAATTTCGTGCACTGGGGGAGGTGTCCCTCAGCCCCGCCTGCACCTTCTCCAATCTGGGACCCCTCAGGGGAGGTCTGACTGCCGGTTTAGGTAATCTGGGACTGCTGGCTCCTAACAACTCACTTGCCTGCCTGCCTGATTGCCCCTAACTGCTCCCCTGCTGGTCTAATTGAGGCCTAACCCCTCCCCTGCCAGCATGATTGACACCTAACTGCTCCCCTGCTGGCCTGATTGCCCCCCCCCAACTGCCCACCCCTGCAGGCCTGGTCCCTCCCAAGTGCCATCCCCCTGCGGACCATCTTGTGACAATGTGGGGGTGGCCATCTTGTGACTACCTAGTGGCAGCCATCTTGTGGAGGCCATGCTGTGATGACATGGGGGTGGCCATCTTGTGATGAGGGTGTGAGGGTCAATTTGCATATCACCTCGTTATTATATAGGGTTTGCTTTGTCTCCCACTGATCCCACAGCATAGAGCACACAGTAGGTCCCTCATCAATGAGCCCTGATTATAGAATGAACGAAGACAATGTCCATGTAAAGTTACAGTACATTTTATCCTTTGGGTATTTCATGAGAACCAGAGTGAAATACTCTTAATTTAGAAGCAGAGATGTGTTAGCCAACTCCCTTTTCTCTCCACTTTAAATCCTATCTTTCCTTCCCGCATAGAAGCCTCATTTGGAAAGAACAGAACCCCATATTATGGCTGACATACTTCAACATGAGGAGCGTATAAAAGGGCTTTATAGCCAGACTTCTCTCTTCATGATCTCGGTGTCTTAGTAAAAGCCAATCTGTCCCATCTTCCTTTGGGGGAGCCAGAAACAGCGGGGATTTATGGGACGAGAAAGAGCTCTGACGGTTTATTTGACACACACATCAGCCGCGGAGAAGAAAATCGCCGGAGGAAGCGGCCGCTAAGGAGGGTGCTTTCCTGCTCACCCCCCACGCCAGCCGGGTGCTGAGTCCTTCGGATGCAGGAGAAGGGAGAGGCGGAGAGCAGCGTCACCCTCCCCGATAAACGCACGTGCCGTGTCACGGATCATTCCACGTGGGCTCGGCCTTTGTCACCAGACCGTCAGGGGCAGCGCTGTGTGGGACGCGGCTGCGCACCGGCCTTTTATGTAATGGGAGCTCTACCAGTTTTATTCGATTTTTTATTTATAGTTCAGAATGCTCGAAAGGCTATTCTGCTGTCAAAAGGAAACTATGTACAGTCTGCCGAGCCATCCGAGCTCATCTGTGCATAGATAAGAGGTTTCTCCTGCTCGTGGTTCCTCGGGGGTCACGACGGGGAAGTTCCACCTTTCCTAGCCCGAGCTGCAGAAGAGAACAGATGTAATAAGCTTCCCTCTCTCCCATTCCAGGCCTGCTCCAGCTTCCCCTAAACCGCAGACAGGAGAGGCATCTCCCCCTTCCCTTACTCCGCTGACTTCTGCATAAGATGCCACATCTGTGTCTATCTCTATCTCTATCTCTATCTCTAATTCTACATGTATATGTATATCTGTATCATCTATTTATACAGCTATACCTACATATAATCTGTCTATATATCTATGACTGTCTATGCCTATATCTATATGTTTGTATTTAATCTATATCTATATCTCTACATCTACGTCTACATCTATATCTATATCTATCTATATCATCTATTTATACAGCTATACCTACATATAATCTGTCTATATATCTATGACTGTCTATACCTATATCTATATGTCTGTATTTAACCTATATCTATACATCTACATCTACATCTATATCTATATCTATCTATATCATTTATTTATACAGCTTTACCTACATATAATCTGTCTGTATATCTATGACTGTCTATACCTATATCTATATGTCTGTATTTAATCTATATCTAATCTATATCTATACATCTATATCTATACATCTATATCTATATCTATATCTATATCTATATCTATATCTATATCTATATCTATATCTATATCTATCTATATCATCTATTTATACAGCTATACCTACATATAATCTGTCTATATATCTATGACTGTCTATACCTATATCTATATGTCTGTATTTAATCTATATCTAATCTATATCTATACATCTACATCTATATCTATATTTATATCTATCTATATCATCTATTTATACAGCTATACCTGTATATAATCTATGTCTATATATCTATGCCTATCTATACCTATATCTATTTCTGTATTTAATCTATATCTAATCTACATCTACATATCTATATCTATATCCATATCCATATCCATATCCATATCTATATCTATATCTATATCTATATCTATATCTATATCTATATCTATATCTATATCTATATCATCTATTTATACAGCTATAATCTATGTCTATATATCTATGCCTATCTATACCTGTATCTATATTTCTGTATTTGATCTATGTCTAATCTATATCTATATCTATTGAACTTCAGGTGCAGGAACACAATAAGATATTTGAAATTAAGATGGTCCCAGAAAGCTCCACGTCACATGACCTTGTAAGTGTCATGTGTAAAGATGGAGGTTTTCCGAGGAAGGCGTGCTCCCAGCATTGCGGTGCCTCTCCCCGCGCTCTCAGCCTCTCTCTCTCTCTCTCTCTCTCTCTCTCTTTGTCTCTCTCTCTGTCTCTCTCTCTTGCCCGTCCGTTTCCACCGCGCTGTGTGTGTGTGTGTGAGTGTGTGTGAGTGTGTGTATATGTGTGTATGTGAGTGTGTGTATGTGTGTGTTTGTGAGTGTGTGTATGTGAGTGTGTGAGTGTGTGTGTATGTATGTGTTTGTGTGTGTATGTGAGTGTGTGAGTGTGTGTGTGAGTGTGTGTGTTTGTGTGTGTATGTGTGTGTTTGTGTGTGTATGTGAGTGTGTATGTGTGTGTTTGTATGTGTATGTGTGTATGTGTGT
>JAAGEH010002531.1:80403247-80488628 GCA_011751065.1 Lasiurus cinereus
TGTGTGTGTGAGTGTTTGTGAGTGTGTGTGTGAGAGTGTGTGTATAGGGGTGTGTGTGTGTGAGTGTATGTGTGTTTGTGTGTGTGAGTGTGTGTGTGTGTAGGTGTGTGTGTGTGAGTGTGTATGTATGGGTGTGTTTGTGTGTGTGTGTATGTGTGTGTGTGAGTGTGTGTGTAGGTGTGTGTGTGTGAGTGTGTGTATGTGTGAGTGTGTGTATGTGTGAGTGTGTGTGTGTGTAAGTGAGTATGAGTGTGAGTGTGTGTGAGTGTGTGTGAGTGTGTGTGTGTGTGTGTGTGTGTGTGTGTGTGTGTGGTGGGGGAGGGGGGCGGATGTCCTGATGACATACTGCTCTCTCTTCGCTGAACAAACCTGCAAAGAGCTTCTCTCCGTGTCTGTCAGTGAGCGTGGCCTCTCCAGTGCCAGGAGGAGGCCTGGGCCAGGGGACACCGGGTATAGAAGGTGCTGAGAAGCCAGCGCAGGGTGACAAAACTACAGCTCGTTCTGAAAGCGTGCAGCGCCAGCACCTGGGAACGGCCTGATGCCCGTTGGCGGGTGAATGAATAAAGAGGAGACGGTGTTTTCATCCGATGGGATATTACTCAGCCTTTAAACGAAGAAGGCCATCCTGCCATCTCAACAGCACGGACGGCCCTGGAGGGTGTCCTCAGTGAAATAAGTCAGGCCCAGAGCAAATACTCCTGCTCCCCGCGAGGTGCGGAATCTAAAACAGCCGCACTCACAGGGGCTGCCGCGGGCAGGGGAGGGCAAAGGGGGAAACGGGTGGTTCTAGCCAGTCTCCATCATGCCAGGTGCGTGCGTCCCAGAGATCCACCCTACGGCATCCTGCCCGCAGAGCCCGCGGGCATTCGTTTCCACCTCTCCCTGGAGTTCCGTGCCCTATGGCCAGGGCCCAGCGGTAGGCCCTGTCTGCAGGCAAATGGGTCTGATCTTCAAGTAGCCGAGCTGCGCATGTGTAATTTTTCTTCTAAACTCCCCAACCAGGTGACTCTCCCTCACCCCTGCCCCTTGAGGTGCAAATGAGGGGCCAGAGGAGGCCTGGACTGACCTACAAATGGACACCTGGCCCAGGCGCCGTGGGAGGCTGCGCTCCAGCTCCTTCGGTCGTTAGGAATGTGCCCGCCCAGAGGAAGGGCATCTTTTTCTCCTCACGGGGCAGAATGTGCCGGGGGGGGGGAGTCCCCTGGAAGGCCAGCCTCCAACAATGTGTCTGCCCACAGCGGCCATCTCCAAAACTGTCCTCGCCCCGCCCCCACCGCAAGGGTATAAAGCTCTCCTCGTCTCCTCCTCGTCTCCTGACCGTTCCCCTGCCTCCTGCCTCACTGCTCTTCTCCACAGCACCCCGCTGCTCCCCAGGATTCAGTCTTCGCCTCCGCTGAGCTTTCTTTCCCTCTGACTCCCCTCCTGTTTAGGGCCAGGCGGATGGATTGCAATACGCGAGGGTGCTGGATGGTCTCAGGTCGGGGTGGATGAGACCACTGGCTTTCTGTGGAGAAAAGATGGAGCAGTCTTAGCTTGGGGGTCACTTGCATAGCACCCGAGGCTCCTGTGAGCTCACAGTGCAGAACAGAAGCTCTGAAGTCTTTTTTTTTTAAATTAAATCTTTATTATTCAGATTATTACATTTGCTTCTCTTTTTTCCCCTCCATAGCTCCCCTCCACCCAGCTCCCACCCTTCCCTCCACCCTTACCTCCCTCCCGTTGACCTCATCCATAGGTGTATGATTTTTGTCCAGTCTCTCCCTGCACCCCCCTCACCCCTTTCCCCCTGAGAATGATCAGTCCACTCCCTTTCTGTGCTCCTGATTCTATTCTCTTCACCAGTTTATTCTGTTCATCAGATTTTTAATTCACTTGATTTTTAGATTCACTTGTTGATAGATATGTATTTGTTGCTCATAATTTTTTGGCTTTTACCTTTTTCTCCTTCCTCTTCTAAAAGAGTACCTTTCAGCATTTCATATAATACATATAATAAAGGAGTTGATGAACTCCTTTAGCTTTTTCTTATCTGTGAAGCTCTTTATCTGCCCTTCAATTCTGAACGATAGCCTTGCTGGGTAGATTATTCTTGGTTGTAGGTTCTTGCTATTCATCGCATGGAATATTTCTTGCCACTCCCATCTGGCTTGCACAGTTTCTGTTGAGCCATCAGCTGACAGTTGTATGGGTGCTCCCTTGTAGGTAATGAACTGTTTTTCTCTTGCTGCTTTTAGTACTCTCTCTTTGTCTTTTGCTCTTGGCATTTTAATGATGATGTGTCTTGGTGTGGTCCTCCTTGGATTCCTTTTATATGGGGTTCTGTGTGAGAAGCTCTGAAGTCTTGCTCGTGTCTGCTGCCCTTGCCAGCATCCCTCCTGCCGTCTTTGACTGTGAAGCTCAGTACGTGGGGTGTGCCCTCACTTTGGCCAACGCGCCCCTGGACCGCGCTGAGGTTGGGAGTTGGAGGGGGGAGCTGGCACTCACAGGGCTCTCTGCGGGCTGCTCGGCCGTGTCGGTCTGCGCCTCTTGCCCAGCTTTCCCCTCTGCTTTCCGGTCTGAGGACTGAATCCCGGGCAGAGGACAGGGGCCTCTGAGGACGGGATCGATGCTGCTCTTTTGTAGCCATAAGGTCTACCGAAGGCTCGGCTAGACGGTTGTTTGGTGGACCAGTGAATAAACGAGACACAATAGGAATTGTGCTTTCCATTTGTCTCCAATTAGTGGGTTTAGCCTGTTGTTCTTCCTCTCCTCACTCAGCACAAATCTAATAAGTTCTTTTAAAATAGTTTCCATGTCCTAATTTTATTCTTTACAATTCCTTCCCCAGAAATTCCAAACTCTGAAGGCAACTCCTTTTGCCTAAACTCTCACCCACTTCCCTTAGGGAACTGATCCGATGGACCCCCGTTTCGCTGGTCTCACTTCCCTGGGGCAGAGCGTGCAGGCAGAGGCAGACCAGCTGTGGCCCCTGTGGGACGGGAGAGGGAGTGGCGTGTTCTTGCACGGGGGTGAGACACACAGACACAAACACCAATCGTAGGTGGCACACCCAGACCGAGTCTCAATGCAGGAATCAGGAAGGTGGGGAGCCTCCTCAAGGCGGGTAGAGGTGGGAGTGGGGTGTAGGTGAACCTGTTGATGTGGTAGAAAAGGCCTGAAAGAGGTTCTTTTTTTAAAAAAATATATTTTATTGATTTTTTACAGAGAGGAAGGGAGAGGGATAGAGAGTTAGAAACATCGATGAGAGAGAGACATCCATCAGCCGCCTCTTGCATGCCCTCTACTGGGGATGTGCCCGCAACCAAGGTCCATGCCCTTGACCGGAATCGAACCTGGGACCTTTCAGTCTGCAGGCCGACGCTCTAGCCACTGAGCCAAACCGGTTTTGGTTGAAAGAGGTTCTTAATATCACATTTGCCTGAAGGGTTGGAGGCAAATGGAGGCAGTTTGGAAGAATTCGGAGACTTCATGGTGGATCAGAGGCTTCCCAAGCCGTGGGGAGGGGCCAGCTGAGGTCAGAGGTCATAAATCTGTCGTGGAGCCAACAAAACTGGGGGTTTCCCGGCTTGCGCCAGTGTCACTGGGAGGCGAGATTAAGAAGAGCAGGGGAGACGGTTAGATCCGGGGAACACGGGCCGGCAGGACGGCTGTGAGGGAGGAGGAGAGGGTAGAGCCTTCTTGTCTCCAGTGGGAGAGGAGGAAGGAGGAACGGGGTGCGGTGACCAGCAAGCCGGTCGGATAATCACATGCACCGACCATAGACAGAGGCTGATCAGTGAACCAGAAGACGAGGAGGAGGGAAGCGCAGAGACCAGCCCGAGTCTACAGGCCGGAGCACGGTGATCGGGTGTGGGAAGGGGTGGATGTAGCAGAGGGACGGGCGTCGATCTCAGAGTGGGGTGTCGTCTTCAGCTTCGATCTGTGGACAGAGCAGGTCACCTGTGGCTTCCGGCAGGCGGGTGCCAGGGGAGTGTGGAGCCACAGCTCAGGGTGGCGGGAATAGCGGGGGGTGGGCGTGGGGTGGGGCAAAGTTACCGGGTGTCAGGTGGAACTAGCCACGGGTGCATTCGGCTGAAATCCGTGCGGCGAGGGTGGGATCCTCACAGGGGAGAAGATAAACGGCCCCGCCGGCGAGGGAAGAGGCTGGCGGCAGAAATCCTCCCACCTGCCACGCCCCGGCCACGGCCGGCCACGGGCTGCCTGCGTGGAACGGCCGAGAGCAGGAGGAAGAGAGGGACCATTTGTTTACAGTTCTTTTCATGTCCAGAGGCAGTCAAGCATCATCCAGCAGACGGTCCAATGGCAGCGGGGAGGTGAGGGCGAGGTGGGGGAGATAAGAGATCAACCCCAGGACTGGTCTGCATGCAGAGAAGCACAACCGATGGACACAGACACTGAGGGGGTTAGGGTCTGCCTAGGAGGGAGGGGGGCAATGGGAGGATATGTATACCTGTAACCCATGAATAAAAAAAAATCTTTAAAAAATAAAATAAATTTCATTTCATGGGTAGGCAGCCATTTAAACACACACACACACACACACACACACACACGCACACACAAAACCCGGTGCTTTTGTTCTATTTCATGCCACGGACAAGCAGTCACGGCTCCTCGTTTTCACATGAATCAAACGTTAAAAACGTTAAAAAGCGTTTCTCCGAGGAGAACCGTCTGGAGAAAGGTTCTGGGTGGCGCTGGTGTGTCAGACCTCCCAGCTTCGGGCACGGATTTACGACTCATTAGGCTTCATTTCATTTTTATTAACTAAGCCTGTTGCTCTGAGCGACGCACATGATGTGCAAAATTCTGGGAGCCCGAACCGAACTCCACGGGAAATACTGTGTCGCGGCCACGCCACCCGCACGTGGCGCGGACCATCCGGTCTGCTCCTGCGCGTGGCGCCCTGAGAGGGCCTTCCCGCACGGGGAGAACTCTCAGGCCCCACGCACAGCGACTGGAAATGATCGCCTTGTTGTCATGGTGACGGGGAGGTCGCCTGCTTTCCCATCCAGTCCGCGGTGGCACACCTCTCAGCACAGCACGGGCTGAGCTGCGGCTTTGCTCACTGCTCAGTGGCCAGACCCGCTGGCAGGCAGATCCACCCCGGACACTCCACGGGAGCCTCATTCCCATCTTCCGGAGAGTGTGGCCCCCGCTTTTCAATGGCCCAAGTCACCTGGCCCGGCTACGCACACTGGCTGTCTCTCTCTCTCTCTCTCCTTGTTCTCTGATCAGCTCTGAAGAAGCACTTCAACATTCTGCTCATTTTTCTCCTACTCTGTTTCACTCCAGTCAGCAAGGCCCGACTTTCCATGGCTACACCCTGAGTTAAAAAAAAATGTTAGTGTGACTGACCTCGGAAAGTATGTTGAAGGTGGCACTGCAAACAGTGCGTCATTTGGGGCTGATAGGGAATGTCACGCATTTATGGTGAGTGGAGATTTCCGATCGTTGGAAGGACCACCCTCCACATATTCGATTGATTCGGTCAGTGGTTCTCAACCTTCCTGATGCCGCGACCCTTTAAGACAGCTCCTCATGGGGAGGTGATCCCCAACCATAACATGATTTCCGTGGCTACTTCATCACTGTCATCTTGCTACTGTCATGAACTGAAATGTAAATATCTGATAGGCAGGATGTATTTTCATTGTTACAAATTGAACATCATTAAAGCATAGGGATTCATCACAAAAACAATATGTAATGATATATTGTGAAATATTTATTTCTAATGACAAATACATGAAATTTTGTCTTGAATCGTGGTGTAGCATGGGTAACAGTCTTCCTAGGACAACAGTAAACTACATGGCTACCCTTTGCTACACCGAGGATCAGTGTGTTGGTTCCTAAGACCATGGGAAATAGGTGTTTTCCAATAGTCTTAGGCGACCCCTGTGAAAGGGTCGTTCGAGCCCAAAGGGGTCACGACCCACAGGTTAAGAACCGCTGGATTAGGTCATCTCTCTATACAGTGTTGCTCTAAATTGTGGACCCTACAGAAAGCAGCTTCCCCTACCTGCTTCCAATTCAAGTGTCAAAGTCAGAGTGCGGTCTCAGCTTTCTGAGCTGAGCAGTCTTTCCACATCCATGTTCATCTTTAAGTTATGGAAGTGTCTAACTGGCTGGTTATAACGCTGTGCCCCCACATATCACCGTTCCTTAAGCATCTTAGCAGCCTTAGGACACCTTTGTGTGTCACCCTCTTTTCTTTTTTTAAATATATTTTATTGATTTTTAACAGAGAGGAAGGGAGAGGGGTAGAGAGTTAGAAACATCGATGAGAGAGAGACATCGATCAGCCGCCTCCTGCACACCCCCTACTGGGGATGTGTCCGCAACCAGGATACATGCCCTTGACCGGAATCGAACCCGGGACCTTTCAGTCTTCAGGCTGACGCTCTATCCACTGAGCCACACCGGTTTTGGCATCGTGTGTTATCGTCTTGCCGCCCCCCTGTGCTGGGACCAGTACCTCCCTCAGGCCTTCTGTCCTTTCTGTCTAGTCACTGGGAGGTGATATTTTAATGATTTGTTCACCCCGATTTCTACTACTGGATGTTGAGCTTCTTAAGGGCAGGGCAATGTCTTCTTTTTCGTATGTCTAGTATGTAAGCATAGACTAGGCCAGTGGTCGGCAAACTCATTAGTCAACAGAGCGGCGAACCACGGCTCGCCAGCCGCATGTGGCCCGAGAGCCGCAGTTTGCTGACCACTGGACTAGGCGACCAGAGCATGCGTGCTGAGGGCAATAGCAAGACCCAGCACTCTTGTGGTCAGTGCATTTTGATCCTTAACAGCGTCCCTCTAGAGTAATTAGCAAAGCAAAATTTGATTTAAAAATTTGTAAAAAGCAAGACAAGGCGAAATTGGAAGATTTCCTTTAGTTGTATCTTTTTGAGCAAATAGACTGGGTTCCTCTATCCCTGTATGTTGAGGGGGACGGTGGGGAGAGAGAAACAACTGCAGGGGAATATACTTTTTAAAAATATATATATTTTATTGATATTTTACAGAGAGGAAATGAGAGGGACCGAGAGTTAGAAACATCGATGAGAGAGAGACATCCATCAGCTGCCTCCTGCACACCTCCCCCTGGGGACGTGCCTGTAACCAAGGTACATGCTCTTGACCGGAATCGAACCTGGGACCTTTGAATCCATAGGCCGACCCCCTATCCACTGAGCCAAACCGGTTTTGGCAGGGAATATACTTTTATCATCGGATCCTCAAGCCCAGTTCCAGCAGGGACCGGAGTCACTGGGAACGTTTTCCCACCTGGGATCGAGGATCAGGCTGATAAAACGACCCGAATGTCCACTGAGGTAAGCAGGGAAAGAAGACGTGGCCTGCATAGACAAGGCAGTGTTGTTCAGCCTCTGAAAAGAAGGAACCCCTCACATGTCAGAACACGGGTGGAGCTTGAGGACATTGCACCAAGTGAAACACAAACCCCAATGCCAGACACAAACCCCATGCGACTCCACCTCGGAGAGATGGAAACAGTCCAAGGCGGGGAGCAGAACGTGCCACGATAGGTTCTGGGGCTGAGGGGCGGGAGGGGGGAGGAGTTGTTTGGCAACTGGTGCAGAGTGTCAGTAATGCAAGATCGAAAAAGTTCTATACATCTATCGTAAAGCGCTTGGAAATGTGTGAGATGGTACGTTTTTTCTTAGGTTGTGTTTGCTTTTGCCACAATTAAGATAAAATTAAATAGTCTCAACGGAAAACAATAAAGAACTAGGTCAGATGCCAGCAAGGTGGGCGTTCTGACCTGCCTCGTGCCCAAACCCTGACATTGCTTCTCTGGCTCTGAGGGCTCCGGTGATGACAGGAGGCCAGAGTGTGTCCTGCTTCGGCCCCACCAGCAACACGGCCTCCCATCCTTCCCCACGGGCCGCATGGGGATACCTGGAGGGAGATTCGGGGCCCGGAACTGTCTCCAAAGTCTGAGCTGGTCTGCAAAGAGGCCAGCATTGCCCACCTGCCATAAGGCGACCCTGCTGCTGATGAAGTGGGACAGGCAATCTGCTATGAACGTACATCTCACACTGCGGGTGAGCAAGCTGCTGAGACAGAGCCTTTCCGCATGAAGTGAAACGGTCAAATACACAAGTTCATGCAATGGCTCTTGTTGGGTAGTGCCAGAGACGCTGAAGGAAAAAGATGTTTAAAATGAAAAATCTGTTCTTTTTTTTTTTTTCCCAAAAAATATGTTTTTATTGATTTTAGAAAGAGCGGCAGGGAGAGGGAGAGAGAAAAACACCAACATTGATGGGCCTCCTCCTACACCCCCTACCAAGAATGGAGTCTCGTCGAAACCGGTGTGGCTCAGTGGATAGAGCGTCGGCCTGTGGACTGAAGGGTCCCAGGTTCGATTCCGGTCAAGGGCGTGTACCTTGATTGCGGGCACATCCCCAGTAGGGGGCGTGCAGGAGGCAGCTGATTGATGTCTCTCTCATGGATGTTTCTAACTCTCTATCCCTCTCCCTTCCTCTCTGTAAAAAAATCAATAAAAGGTATCTTAAAAAAACAACAACAACATTTGAAGGGAGAGGAACCCCTCTATTTTCAGATGAGGGGGAAAGGAGGATGAATGTGAGACACTGGACTTTCAAGATTTCCGAGGCTAAACAAGGGTGCCAGTTGTCCCTCTCTGTTGGCCAAGGGCCAGTTCAGAGCCAACTTTCCTAAGTCTTGTTGTGCTTCATGTTGATGGGATTAATTTGGACTCATCATTTTCTCTCCCAGGAGAATTTGACTCAAGCAACGAAAGATTCAAGGTGCTGATTGAGGGTGAGTGATAGACTTCTCTTATCTTTACTGGAATCGGACCATGAAGACACAGCGGTTTTCCAAAAACGTTTTTCATTGCGTTGAGCATGGTGATGTCTTGTTAGGTGACCTGGCATTTCAGAGAAGCTGTAGCCCAGGCCTGAGGTCGGTCCGAGAAAAGCTGCGAAGGGCATGTGTAATGCAAAATAAAATGGCTTAAATAATGCAGAATGTGGCTTGGGCTGACACTCAAATCATTTTTGTCTGAGATAATTTCCCAATGATCTCTTTATAGGGAGACTGGAAGGTTGGAGATCTTTTAAAAAATGTTTTTGAAGTTATTTCATGATGAGTCAGTTTCTATTTCTGGTCAGAGTACGAAGATTATTTATAATCTTATAACTGTTTTTTTTCCCTCCCAGCTATTTTTATATCGTTATAAAAGAACTCCTTCAAAATGGTAAATTGCTGACACTCTTCCTATTGGCTTGACTATTACTCCGCATTTCAAACTTTTTATCATGTAAATAACTGGGTCATAAAATTCTCAACCCAAAGCTCCCATTGAGATGTGTGTTCCCAAGAAATGCGATCTGATTACCATGCCCTGCTTTATAGGGAACATTACGGCCCATTGTGAACAACATGCAGCCAGAAAATGACTAAAATGTCCCCGCTAATAAAATTTTGACCCCAAGTTACGGACAGCACCAACACTGCTTGTGGGAGTGGGGGTGTGGAGGGGGTGCAGTATTCTGAAGCACTAATACGGACCAGAAAAATTCCTGAGTGCCGAGGAAGGTAACTGGCGTCATTTCCTGCGATAGAATAGAACACGTTCTCTGAAACCTCTGATCCTGCACATCTACTTTCACTGTCTCCTTGCCTCTTTGGAAGAATATTGTTGAGTGTGACTGTCTGTGGCTTCTCAGACAACATTTCTTGGTCATTCCGTGTTTAAGGACATCAAGAAATGATCCTGCGGCCTTCTCCTCTGCTTCAAGACGACTTCTTCTTGATTAGAAGGACAAAACTGCCTGAACTGAAATGTATACTCACATATATGTACCCATGTATATATGTATGTTTTTAAATGCTAATGGAAGTCTTTGTGTGAACATGGTAACAGCTTGAAACAATTCTGAAGAATGTGAAGACAAACATAATCATCTGAAATTCTATCGTCTTGATGTTGATGAATTAATGGCGTTTTTTATTCAGTAAATACCTATTGAGTACCTATGGTTCCCAAGGCTGGCTCTGGGGAGAAAAACAGTGAGCAAGCCCAGCTGGTGTGGCTCAGTTGTTGCGTGTTGATTTATGAACCAGAAGGTCACGGTTTGATTCCTGGTCATGGTCCCATGCCTGGGTTGTGGGCTTGACCCCCAGTAGGGGATGGACAGGAGGGAGCTAATCAATGATTCTCTCACGTCATTGATGTTTCTCTGTCTCTCTCTCTCCCTATATTTCTCCTATTCCTCTTTGAAATTATATATATATATACACACACACACACACACACACACACACACACACACACACAGTGGTACCTCTAGATACGAGTTTAATTTGTTCCGTCACCTTGAGGCGTGGGAAACTATGAGACCCTCGCGTCGCGGTAAACTGGTGGGTCGTGTGCAGCCGGCCGATCCGCGCGATGACTCCTATCTCAACTGTTGCTCGTATTTCAAAGCAAAAATCGCTCGCTCCACGGCTCATATCTCAAAATTCTCGTATGTTAGGGCACTCGTATCTCGAGGTACCACTGTGTATGTATGTGTTGTGTGTGTGTGTGTGTGTGTGTGCGTGTGTGTGTGTGTGTATATATATATTGCTCCCATCCATTTCTTGGGTGAAAGGGAAAGCTGCCAAGTTCAAGTGGGATGCAGAAAAGCCCCGGGCTCCGGCTGCATTGAGGGGCCCTGCCATTGGGGTCCCACACTGTGGTATCACACGTGCCCTTACCGAAGACAGACACCATGACAACAGTCCCGGTAAGACCGGGCAGTGACCTGGACTAAGCCGGGGGGAATACATGTGGCAAGAAGTGGCTGGCTCGGTCTTGAAGTTGGAGCTGCCGGGATGTGCAGATGACCTGGATCTGGCTTCTGAGGGGAAGGGATGAGTCAAGAGCGGCAATTAGGTTTCTCACGCAGCATCCGGGTCAGTATTTAAGTAGTTGCTGAAGCATCAGACTCAGCAACGAGACTGTCAATGCCTCCGGAGCAGCGATCCTATTTCTCTGAAGTCTCCCGCACCTCGCTTAATGTCCGGCGCATAGTAGGGCCTCCCAGGAAGTGCCCTGGGCACCTCAGTCCGCCTATGTGTGCCCAGCACGGTCACAGAAAACACTGGGATTTATTTCATGCACTGGAATAAAGACGAATCAAGAGACCTGGCGCTTGCGGAACGTGGGTATTCTCAGCGTGACTATGTTCCCCCCCGTACCGGAAAACGGGGCACCCGTGACCCGGAATAGCTCCTGTTATTTTTTCCCCCCGATTCCAGAAGCGCAGTTACTGGTCTTATTTTTACCACGGCGAGAATAATAGAACACTTGTCATCTCTGTCTTTTAGCACTCCGTTCTTGCGCCGCTATTAAAAGTGGCCCTTATAGATTGGGTCATAAATAACACAGGATTGCGGTGTATGGTGCAGAAGGCAGGGGAAGGGGCGGGGGGGGGAGGGGGGGGGCGACACAGCGCCAGCGGCCCCCCCCCCCGGCGGGCAGAAACAGGGCCAGCTGCCTGCTGTAATGTCATATGCCGGGCCCGTTTGGGTAGCAGTCAGGGAAGACAATGATGAGGATGCTTTATGGATGAATTATGTATCCATTGTTTTCCTGAAAAAAAGAAAATATAGTGGCTAGGAACTTTATTTATGGCTGAATTTCTTTAAAAGGGTTAGAGAGGTTGCTGTTTTATTGTATGCTCCAGGTTTCCAAATCAATATTTATACTTAGTCCTATGCTAATGCACTCCTCCCCATTTGTTAAAATAAATAGCAAGCGGTGACCTAGTTCCAGCGCGCTCCAGCCAGCTTGCCTGAGGGTAGAGGCGGGAGAATTAGCGGCCTCAGATTTTCTCGTCAGGGGTATTTTAGAGGCGCTTCATGAATACGCTACTTAGGGATTGTCACCCGTCCTTTGATATTTATTCTCTGGCCACCTGGTACTTCCAAGGGTCCGTATCTATCATGTAATGATTCTTGAATTAGTGTCTGGGGCCCTGGCGAAGAAATATTTCCCTTTGCAAAGTTCTGAGATTTATTAATAAGCTCTGGGTGTCAGCTCCACTTTGATCTGTGGGTGCTCTGCCCCACCCCCACCCCTTTCTTATGAATGAAGAAGGTATTTCTGTCCCCTGATCGCATTTGTCTTGGGTGTTCTTTTTACAGGGAGGATGACAGCATGTTTTGGCTGGGGTTCTTTTTCGGATAACATTCATTTAACGGGCTCGGAGCTAAACCGAAACTGCTCACCCCCCCCCCTTTTTTTTTTTTTTAATCTGAGTTCTCTGTCCAGACGGAGAACAGCTACTCCATGTTCCCTCTCCGGTCTGCCCCCGGAGTGGCCACTCGGTGCGGCAGTCTCGTAAGAAATCCATCAGCGGCGCCCACCATTTGTCTCATTTGATCGGGAATTACCTTAAATCATCCTTGTTTAACAATTTAATTCCGGGAAGTTCAGGTATATTTCACGAGAACCCATTTACTAATAATGACGATAATTGCTTCTTTTTGTTTTACTTTTCGGTGACTCTCTAAAAGGGATATGAATCATGTCGATTCCTGGTCAAGAGAACAGGCAAATAGATTTAGGTTTCGAATGTAAACACAGCCATTTCTATATCCCCCGGTAAGGGTCATGCAGGCAGTGTTTGGCTTGGTAGATACATAATCATTATAAAGAACACCGGAATGGTATTGATGGTTAATTTTCCACAAATGCTATCGTTGAAAAAAAAAATTACTGTTCTAATATGAAAGTCAAGATAAAAAGTTTTCATCATTTTTTGCAATTGTAACACTATCATTTTGATTCAATCTGAGATTCTTCTACTCCACGTCTTCTAAAACACTCCTATAGAATCTGCTAATTAATAATAGATAGACTCTGTTATCTGCCAACATCAGGGAAAAGAGACAATTTAATAAATTATACAACGATGGAGCCACTGTTCATTGAAACGTTAAAAAACATTATGATTAAGCCACCAGTGGCGTCTAAGTGATTGAAAGTAAATCAGGAAATACCGTGTTTTAAAACTCTGTAATTTTAAACTATTTTATAGTTTCTTATAAGCATATACCGTTTACATTTAGACATTTTATTAGATTTTTACAAAGAGTAATTCTATACATCACTGAAAGACATAAGGCCAATAAAACGATCCCTTAAGAGAGGATTTCTTTTGCACAAAGAAACTGTTGGAAAATAGACTAGATGATTCATCAACCCAGTGATCTGATGTGTTTTATTTAAAAATCACGGTTTAAGGCGTATGGCACTTACAACAAAAATAAGAAAAATGGGAGAGGGAGCTCTGTTAGAGTATTGTGTCTCAGCGTCTACCTCTGATGTGAAACACAGAACCACACCCACAGATTTCCAGCTGTGATGTGAAGTTTATTGGAGAAAACCTGGAAGACTCTAAGGAAAGGAACATTTCATCCCACTTCCAAATAGGCCCCTTAGTTACTGTTTTAAAATTTCGAACAAAATAAATGAGGAAAATTACTTCTATTTAAATTATCTGTTGTCACGATGGATTTGCATTAGGTTCTCACTGAGCTGCCTACGTAAGTGAAAGAACACGAATGCTAACAGGTCGCTTTTTGCTGATCTCGCGTTAATATTCTGTCAGAATGAGGAGGAGTGAGTGATACTCAAGCAAATCCTCCCCGATTCCCTGAACTTCGCCCTTTTTACGGGTGAACTTGGACTGAGTTAGTGTGAGGGATGCAATGCAGAAGCAGACAAGCTTTGACATGACTTTTTCCACGGGGGAAACATGTTTCCAGAGTTCGGGGGAAAATATAAATCAAGTAACTTAGTGCCGTTAGTACTGAAATAATAACTGCAGTTACAAAATACCGATGTCTCTGTTGTGCCCTGCATCAGTTGGTTCTTGTCATATCCTGTCGAGGTCCTTTCATAGGTTACTATTATTATATCTGAATATAAAATATTTTCAACGGCTGGTTATTCACTTTAGACCAGTCAGTTCAATTCATCCTCTCCTGCATCTAGGAGTGATCGAAGTGAGATGTGTTACAGGCTCGTTACCCGTCGAAGCAGGACGCTCTCGTGTTGGACAATAACACGTAGGCACACCTGACTTTCATCTGAAAGGTGCTTTATCCTCCTCACCTGGCTTCCCCAAACACCATCCTGTTTGGCCCCCCAGACCACCTGCTAGGACAGCGGTTCTCAACCTTCCTAAGGCCTCGACCCTTTAAGACAGCTCCTCATGGGGTGGTGACCCCCAACCATAACATGATTTCCGTGGCTACTTCATCACTGTCATCTTGCTACTGTGATGAACTGAAATGTACATATCTTATAGGCAGGATGTATTTTCGTTGTTACAAATGGAACATCATTAAAGCATAGGGATGAATCACAAAAACAGTATGTAATTATAGATGGTGAAATATTTATTTCTAATGACAAATAAATGAAATGTTGTCTTGAATCGTGGTGTCGCATGGGCAACAGTCTTCCTAGGACAACAGTAAACTACATGGCTACACTTTGCTACACCGAGGAGCGGTGTGTTGGTTCCTCAGACCATGGGAAAGAGGTGTTTTCCAATAGTCTTAGGCGACCCCTGTGAAAGGGTCGTTCGACCCCCAGGTTGAGAACCGCTGCACTAAAAGGTTTATTTCCTCTCGGGTGGGGTGGAAATCGGGGGTTTGCAGGTTGGAGTTCTCCTTGCTGTCTGTAGAAAGGGGTTCTCCTTTAGCAGCTCGTCTTCCCGCCACATTGGGAATTTGGACAGGGAAGTTTGAACAGTAAAGACCCTCCTCCCCCAAAGACAGACGCCCCCAAGGCTGTGTCCTAGTTGGCCTCCGAGGCAGCAGTGCCTGGGGGGAGGGCAGTGCTGGGGGGACGGGGGATTATTTACTTCGAAGCAGCTTCGGGGTCACATGGAGGGCGGGCCTGGAGCCGTGTCTGCGGGCAGCTCCCGGCCACACGCCGCGAGGCCCATGCGGGCTGGCGTCCCTTAGGTCACGGACAAAAGGGCTGAGGAGTGGCCACAGGGCACAGCTCGCAGCCCCGGGTCCTCCCTGCGGGGACGGGGGTCACTTTGCAAATAGCGGGTGAGGGTCGGCCTCGGCGTCTCTGACCACGGGAATAATAACCCGCTGAGAAGCAGCAGAGCCGAGTGGCCCTTCCCGTCGCGGTCACGGGCTGAGACGCCACTGGTTTCTGGAACCCTGAGCCGCCGGCCTGCACCGCGTCCCCGGTGTCTGAAACACCTGCAGTGCCCGGGGAGGTGGCCTTCGCGAGGACCATCCCCGGAGGCGTCCCCACTGGTGCCTGGGCATCTACATGTCCCATTGCATGTTCCATTGCATGTTCCCATTGCATGTTCCCGTTCCTCTCATCGACTCAGGATCGAGCCTGCACGTACAGTGGCACCTCGAGATACGAGTTCAATTCGTCCTGTCACCTTGAGGCGTGGGAAACTAGGAGACGCTCGCGTCGCGGTAAACGGGTGGGTCGTGTGCAGCCGGCCGATCCGCGCGATGACTCCTATCTCAACTGTGGCTCGTATTTCAAAGCAAAAATCGCTCGCTTGACGGCTTGTATCTCAAAAATCTCGTAAGTGAGGGTACTCGTATCTCGAGGTGCCACTGTGCCTGCGCCCCTCCCCTCCCCCCGCATGTTCCCCCATCGAGGGGGAGCGGCCGTCTGTCCAGACCTCCAGGACGGCTTCCACCCGCCGCGTCCTCACGAGATGTGACATCCGCGCCTGGCTCATCGGCGGTGGGGGGGAAAGGAGGTGGCGCTCACCATCCGCCCGGAACACGGACCCGGTTTCCGAGGAACGCCAGGGAGGGGAAACGGCACCCGACGCTGAAATTTTTATGGAGAAAGGTACCACTCGGTGGGAAAGCGCCATCCATCCATCCCCCCAAAAGTGTATCTTAATGACACACTTAGAATAAATCACTCGCCTTGAGAGACAAGCAGTCTCTGGTGACCCGCCTGGCAGCCACCGGAGACTCGGAGACGCGCTCCTTTCAGCTAAATGTACTCTCATATTAATATTTTAAAATGCCATCATGCCGCTCGGAAACCCTCGGAGGACAGATCCATCAATTTGCGAGGTCTTCACTCCAGGAAATAGAAACAGGGATAATCTGCCATTAAAAGCCATAGTTCATTATGTCTGCTGCCGGGGAGCCCATAAACCGCGTCCCCCCCCCCACACACACATACACTTAAGTTGCAAATCCTCGCTCTAATGCGGAGGGGAGCGCGGGCCCGGCTCTCTCGGCCCGCCGCCGTCGATTAGCGCAGAGAGGCTGGTTGCGGTCTGAAACCCTGAGCGGGCGGCGGCCATCCATCAGCTGCGAGTCTCTACCCCGAGCCGCTTCCTTCCAGATGAATCCATGCAGCGGGAGTTTCTCTTTTCGGGAGGTTCTGCTGGCGATGGGAGGAGGAGCAGCACCTGCAAGTCGGGGGGAGGCCGGCTGTTCCTGGAGGGCGGCTCTCCACACCGGCCCTCGGCCTTTTGGGGGTCCCCTCCTTCCCCCCTCCACAGGAGCTCAGGCTGGAGTCTGCCCCTTGCTTTTCTTTTCTTAAATATATTTTTATTGATTTTTTTACAGAGAGGAAGGGAGAGGAATAGAAAGTCAGAAACATCGATGAGAGAGAGACATCCATCAGCCGCCTCCTGCACACCCCCTACTGGAGCTGTGCCTGCAAGCAAGGTACATGCCCCCGACGGAATCGAACCCGGGGCCTTTCAGTCCGCAGGCCGTCGCTCTATCCACTGATCCACACCGGTCTCGGCTCCCCCTTGCTTCTCGTTCATTGCAGACAGTCTTCTTCTCAGCATGTGTTTTCCATGGGGGAGAAATCACATGAGGAAGATGGGTGGGAAGCTAGAAATACCGCTGGAGGCAGGCTTTGGGGTTCCATGTCCTCACTGACCGACCTGCACCCCTCGCTGGCCGGGGCCAGCGCCCTCTCAGGCCTGTTTCCCGGCAGGCGGCTGAGTGGCCGGAGCAGCGGCAGAAACAACAATAAGAACAACAATAAGACCGACAACAAGCGGCCAACCAAAGACCCGCCCGCACCCAGCACACGCCTCTCCTGGGAGGCTGCCTCACCTCACACTCAGGAGGACACTGCGGTCCGAACCGGCATGTCGCTCTCATCCCCTCTGGGGGTGGCAAGAGACGGCATTCATCTTATCAACGGACAAGTTCGATGGATCAGCGGAACCTCAGAAAAACATCCACCAGGGACTTCCTTACATGTTTCCCATGCATTTTGGCCTAACGCCCTTTTTAACGAAATGAGCTCTTTGCAGAGATTCCCGGGAGTGGGAGAGCCTTTGGCTGTGAGAGAGGCCACATCGAAAGGATTTCTTCCAGAAACAGAGCGAAGGTCTCAGGCCACAGGCAGTGGTTTGGGACAACGGGGTTTGGGGAGAGGAGAGGAGAGAAGAAAAAAGAGGAGAGGAGAGGAGGGGAGAGGAAATAAGAAAAGAGAGGAGAGGAGAGGAGAGAGGAGGAGAGGAGAGAAGAGGAGAGAAGAGGAGAGGAGAGAAGAAAAGAAAGGAGAGGAGAGGAGAGGAGAGAAGAAAAGAAAGGAGAGGAGAGGAGAGGAGAGAGGAGAGGAGAGGAGAGGAGAGGAGAGGAGAGGAAAGAAGAGGAGAGAAGAAAAGAGAGGAGAGGAGAGGAGAGGAAAGGAGAAGAGGGGAGGGGGAAAGCAAAGTAGCCCGTGGACCAGTCCTCAAGGTAGCAACAAAAATAATTTTATGGTTGGGGGTCACCACAACATGAGGAAATGCCTTACAGGGACGTGGCATTAGGAAGGTTGAGAACCACTGGAAAATGCAGGCCAGCGCCACCGAGCTCAGAAGCACCAGATGAAAAGGCCTCACCAGATCGATGTCTCTCTCTCCTCGATGTTTCTGGCTCCCTCTCCCTCTCCCTTCCTCTCTGTAAAAAAATCAATAAAATATATTAAAAAAAGAGAAAGAAAAGAAAAGGAAAGGCCTGATCCCCCTCCCCCCAGCCCCCCGCCGCCCCAGGTCGGTATCTGTCCCCATGGCCAGCGCCAACAGTTGTTGGGAGGACATCCGATAGGCCCTACAGATGGCGACATCGGCGGCGCGCTTCTGGGCCATCCCGCAGACAAAGGTGCGGGGACCCCCGGTGGAACAGCAGGACTTCCTGTGCGCCCCCCCCCCAGCCTGCCTCGCAGCCCCGTTTGCTGCCCAGAGCGGGGGGCCTCCCGTTCGCCCTCTTCTCTTCAGTGACCAGATGGCCCGTTAGAGAGAGAGAGGTGGGTGGGGGGGGGGGCGGGAAGCAACAGTTACCTTTGCCCAGGAATTGACAGGTGATTTGTTTGTCTCTGATGGGGTGGGAGGGAGGCCCCGTGGTCATGCAACACCTGCTCTGAGAGTAAACACACCGGTTGGAAAGGAAGGGGTCTCGGTCCCGGGGGGGCAGCTTGGCTCCCGGCCCCCAAAGCTTCTCAGCAGCGAGGTTTTCGGACGGTGCGCTTCTTCAATTCCCTCGTCCTCAACCACAGCGACGCACTTTGCTGGACGTGTGCGGCTGTACTAACACACACACACACACACACACACACACACACACACGCACACACGGACCCTGATGATAATGTCGGATTAGATAACATCACGCTATTAGAATAATGAATGTGTGTGTGTGTGTTTTTAATCAAGCAAATCAGAACTCAGCACTTGACCTTGTTCTGTGTCCGCCAATGGACGGCTTATCTGTTCTGCAGACGGGGGGTTTATCTATGGAGACAAATATATCCCATACATCCCCCACCCCCACCCCAGCCCCCACTGGCTCTAGAAATGTCTCCTTAACTGGGTATTTAGCTATTTTTCAAGGAGCCCTAAACTTTTTAGAATTGGCTTGGAGTGTGTTTAAGAAGCCAGAGAGAGAATTGATATGTGACTTAGGGATATCCCTTCATCGAAAGGCTCTTTGAGGCGAAATATGGAAAATACTCCTTTAAAAAAAGTGGAGATATGCAAATGAGAGCCCACAGCAGGAAACAATGACTAACCGTGCGCTCTAATGAAATAAGTGGGTTATTTATAGAGGCAGCTGACGCAGAGGCCGGCAATGGAGGAGCCTCTGCTCCTTCCTCCCTCACCCCCGTGCGATGACGTCAGGTAACCAGGGACGAGCGAGCACCGTGTGCTCCCTCATGAGCACGAGGACCATTGGGGGGGGGAGGGGCGGTTGGAAATGATGACGTTTATAAAACACTCTTCTGTTTTTACACAATATTCTACTAGGACTTCAGATTCTCCATCGATCAGCATTAAGATAGTTAAGAGCCGAAACCGGTGTGGCTCAGTGGATAGAGCGTCGGCCTGCGGACTGAAGGGTCCCAGGTTCCATTCCGGTCAAGGGCATGTACTCCCTTGGTGGCGGGCACATCCCCAGTAGGGGGTGTGCAGGAGGCGGCTGATCGATGTCTCTCTCTCATCCATGTTTCTAACTCTCTATCCCTCTCTCTTCCTCTCTGTAAAAAATCAATAAAATATATTTAAAAAAAAGATAGTTAAGAAATCTAAAATTAGACAAGGTAATTTATCACACAACAGATGTTAAATTTCACAATATTTAAAGAAGATATATGCTTTTAATTGGTCTTGAAAAAAGATCTGCTTTGGCTACGTCAACCGAGTTAGTAGCAGATCAGCTTGGTGAGGGAGTTACTCTGGAAGTGTTGGCGAAACTAAAACAACCATGTGTCCTTTTTTTCTTTTTCTTTAATATATTTTATTGAATTTTTACAGAGAGGAAGGGAGAGGGATAGAGAGTTAAGAACATCGATGAGAGAGAGAGACATTGATCAGCTGCTTCCTGCACACCCCCTCCTGGGGATGTGCCCGCAACCAAGGTACATGCCCTTGACCAGAATCGAACCTGGGACCTTTCAGTCCGCAGGCCAGCGCTCTTTCCACTGAGCCAAACCCATTTCGCTCAACTGCGTGTTCTTGACAAACAGGCTCTCATGACAGACAAGCCAACGTCAGAGGACGGCAATGAGGATGCTGGTGATTAAAGAGACAAAGAGGAAGAAGCAAACTTCGTGTGACCTTGGCATCATTGATATTGAAAATGTCTTCTTCACTATAAATAACCAATGAGTGAACTAACTTCTTTTTTCAAAAAAAAATATTTTATTAATTTTTTGCAGAGAGGAAGGGAGAGGGATAGAGAGTTAGAAACATCGATGAGAGAGAAAGAGACATCCATCAGCCGCCTCCTGCACGCCCTCACTGGGGATGTGCCCGCAACCAAGATGCATGCCCTTGACCGGAATCAAACGTAGGACCTTTCAATCTGCAGGCTGATACTCCATCCACTGAGCCAAACCGGTTTTGGCTGAACTAACTTCTTAAGGAAAAACCTGAATTATGGGAGTTAGACCATAAAAAGTATTTCTCTATGCTATTATCAAAGCAGAGAAGAACATTTATTTTTGTATTTATTATGCTAGGAACATTTGTCTCTAATCATTCAAACATACTAGGACGTTGTTAAGCTGTTTACAGGAAGTTCAGGAATAAGGAGGCTGAAGAACATTCTGAGTAGATAATTTGAGAGAATTTGGCCGAGACCGGTAACCAACTGGTAGATGTTTTAATTACAATGTTGACATTACGAGGAAAGTGTTCCAGGGGCATTAATAACACGGAAATTTGGTCAATAGTTGGGCGCCTCTGCAGGTTTGGAAAGAGGAACAAAGACGGATGAGGGAGAAAGAAATGCCCTACATTGCTCCTCGGCATTTTCTCAGAGTGGCCAGCAGGAGAGCCTCGCCTGACGCCGCTGCCCGCTGCTCAGCGGGGTAGGCTGAGCCCAGAGTTGCCCCAGAGCGAGCAGGTGGGGGACGAGCCTTGGTACTGAATCCAGTCAGCCCTGACACCTGAAGTTGGGGAAATGAAGAATTTCCTTTTTGCTCACTGGTCAGTTTCTATATTCTTTCTATGTTACCAAATGACTCCTGGGGAGACAGGGAACATGGGACTGCAGGACCAGGTGTCCATCCCTCAGAAAAATGTGAATAGTTCAGGAGGCAACAGTTTTGTGTTGTTTTTTTTCTTGGCACCTTCAAAAAAATACAGTGGTGCCTCGAGATACGAGTGCCCTAACATACAAGTTTTTTTTGAGATACGAGCGATTTTTTGCTTTGAAATACGAGCAACAGTTGAGACAGGAGTCATGGCTCGGATCGGCCGACTGCACACGACCCACCAGTTTACCGCGACTCGAGCATCTCATAGTTTCCCACGCCTCAAGGTGATGGAACGAATTGAACTCGTATCTCGAGGTACCACTGATATATGGTGTGGCTCCCCGAGTCCAGCCAGGGCGATTCTTCCATCTGGACAGCATAGAGCCGGTCCATGGCTATGGGTCTGCAGAACAAGGCATCAGTCACCCGGAAGATAACAGCCTCCAGACGCCCTCTTAGAAATGCTGGTGACCCCCAGTCTCCATGGTGGTGGCAAGCCATCCTGAATGCCAGGGCTTCTCACTAATGTTTCCGATGATGCGCTAAAAAGCTCACTATTTAAAAAACACACACACATTAAACTCATTTTCTGCTGAGTCTGACTGCAACAACGGTGTGGCCGGGCTGGCGTGGCCTGTGAACTGGGAGCTCAAGGTTGGATTCCAGGTCAAGGCACGTGCTCAGGTTGCGGACTCAATCCCCAGTAGGGAGCGTGCAGGAGGCAGTGGACCCACGATTCTCTCTCATCATTGATGTTTCTATCTCTCTCTTCCTCTCTGAAATCAATCCTATATAATAAAAGCCTAATATGCTAAGTGTCCCGTCGTCCCGTTGTCTGTTCAACCAATCAAAGGGGAATGTGCTAATGATATGCTAAGGCCTCTCAACTGCTCGCTATGACGTGCACTGACCACCGGGGGTGGGGGCAGACACTGGATGCAGGAGCTGCCCCCTGGTGCTCAGTGTGCTCTCACAGGGGAAGCAGCCATCGGCCAGGAGCCAGGCTCTCAGCCAGAGAGAGCAGTGGCGGTGGTGGGAGCCTCTCCCCGCTCTATGGCTGGGCTGAGGATGTCTGCCTGCTGGGGAGCGGGCCTAAGCCAGCAGTCGGACATCCTCTGAGGGCTCCCGGACTGCGAGCGGGCACAGGCCGGGCTGAGGAGCCCTCCCTCCCGCTGAGAGCATGAATTTCTTGGGGGTTCATGAGGCAACCTATATGGGCAGTGGGTTCTGAAGGGTTTCTTCCATCACATCACATAATTGGCCACCGGTAAGGTAAAATGTGTTTGTGTGTTTTTAATATATGGATATGGAATATCCACCTGCTTATCTATATTAGAAATATTATCTCTACATTAGGGATAGTTTTCTTCCCTGAAGTGCTGGAGAGAGAAAAAAAAGAATATTTATATATATTTATATATTTTTAAAAAAGAAATGACAGTCTACTTACTCTACTGTGGTGTTTCTGGCTTCTTGGCAGCTGGCAGCTGTGTCAAGAGATGGGATGACCTGTCTTCTACCTCGAACCCTAGAAACAGAGCGTCCGGGCATGCTTGGACCCGCCAGATTTGTTGAGAGGTGATCAGTGGGGACGCTTCTCTGGGAAGCTTGGAATTCTTTGCACCGTAATAGCAGGTTACTCCTAGAATTAGAGAAAGCCTTCCTCCCCCCTTCAGCCTGATGAAGCCTCTGCGCTCACTCACGTTCCGGTTAAATGTTTAGACTTGGGAGCGTCAATGTTAAACTTAATGGGGGGATTCTAGCGTATTCACTCTGTGAATTAAGTTCAGACACCAAGAGGCTAACTGTTAAACACCCAGTAAGGCTGACTCAGGACCATAGATGTTGTTCAGCTTTCTTGGGCCAGCAGAGAAGGAGTGCTCAGAGTGAGAATGGATAACTGGGGACAGGGGAAGGCAGAAGAGATGGCTATTTTGGAAGTCGATCAGGAAGCGAGAAAAAGGCAATGAGAGAAAGAGAAGAACTAAAACGCTTTTTCCTAAGTATGGCATTGAGGGCAGTGGAGAAAGAGGGGCGAGTTCACCCATGAGACCCAGAGGAAGAGCGAGGTGAGAACTCGCAGGCCGTCTCTCTGAGTGGCCAGGTGCGACCCTGGGAAGGACAGGGGGACCTTGGGCACAGGAGGGGTTCACTCTCCTTTGTGAGAAGGGAAAGGAGCCGGTCTGCTCAGAGGGGAAGAGAAGAGGGGGACATTGGAGGCAAGGAGAGCCAGGACCGTCAGGATTGATTCTGGGAGAAACACGTGAGCAGATCCATTCGGGACCCGAGTTACATCAAGAGATTTGAACGAGCCACTGTGAGTCCGGTTTGAGTGCGAACATCCCGATTTCCATTCTATTTTTAGGCCGCTTTGACCTACTTTGAGATCTCCCAAATGCTCACGACTTTCCTGCTTTCTCCCTGACTGCCACCGCGAGGTCATACATGGCCTGTTTGCCGAACGGGGAAAAAATGTGCTGCAAACCTTTCCCACCTCCAAAGCCAAGTGCCATTTACTTCTTGCTTCAGCTCAAACTAGTTCTCGCTAGTCATCGGCAAGCAGAAAAAGGGATCTTAATTGCTTTGCCTATCCATCAAACGTCTTTTAACTGATCTTCCTTCCGGAGTAACATTACTTTTCAATCGGGTATTTTAGAAAATACTTTAAATCCTGGAAAAGAAACAGAGAGGGCAGTTTCGGGGGAGGATGGGTGTTCATAAGGCAACCTATAGGGGCAGTGGATTTTGAAGGGTTTCTTCCATCACATCACATAATTGGCCACAGGTAAGGTAAAATGTATTTGTGTGTTTTTAATATACGTATATGGAATATCCACCTGCTTATCTATATTAGAAATATTATCTGTACATTAGGGATATTTTTCTTCCCTGAAGTGCTGGAGAAAAAAAAAAAGAGCAGGCTATAGCGGTATAAATATTTCTCTCTTATTGCCCAGTGTGTAAAAATAAAATAACGCTCTCAAAATACTTTCCCCTGAAAACTTTTCTATTACTCGGGGAAGCTCTCCTTAACTGCTTCCTTCGGTTGGGTTTGTGATTTACGGGGACCATTTAGAGACAGCTCATATTTTCTAGACATACTGTAGATATTTTAATGCCTTAATCAATTTTTGCCACTTTAGTTCCTCTGCTGGGCTAGATTAATCTTCCCCTAGGTTCCCAACTTTCAAAGAAGATCACTTATCAAAATCATCTTTACAGGAAAAAATGAAGCTGCAATTAAAGAAAACATACTCATCGCTCCCGAGTCATATATCACAAATATTGTTCGTGGCGATATAAACAGCCTTTAGCATAAAGATGGAAGATAAATGTGTTCTTGAGTTCTGGAAAATGTGTAAAAATGAATATTGTTTGCTTTTCAATTTAACTTAATTTGATTTTTTTGGTTTTACTCCACTAATGCATTATAATATGTCACTTCCAAAATAGTAGAAATGTCATCGTCAAAAAATTGTGGTGCGGGCGAAAATGAGGTTTTAATGCGGGGAAGAAGGAGAGAGAGAGAGGGTGTGGGAAACCCGCTATAAATGAATCCCTGCTCTCTAATTGGGGGAATATGCTGTTCAGTCGGCCCGTGAGTATGTGATTACCTTCCTCAGGCTTTTATTTCCACTGCAAGCTGCTGCTTGACAATGGTCTTCTCCATCTTGCTTTTTAAAAAAATATATTTTACTGAATTTTTACGGAGAGGAAGGGAGAGGGATAAGAGTTAGAAACATCGATGAAAGAGAGACATGGATCAGCCGCCTCCTGCACACCTCCTCCTGGGGATGTGCCCGCCACCAAGGTACATGCCCTTGACCGGAATCGAACTCGGGACTCTTCAGTCCTCGGGCCGACACTCTATCCACTGAGACAGATTGGTTTTGGCTCCATCTTGCTTGTTGAGAAGGGTCTGCTCCTACAAAGGGACTCAGCAGAAGGGGGAGGGATGGACTTGCTCGTCCTCCATAAGAGCAGAGACCATAGATTGGAGTGATGGCCTTCTTCTCCCTTTTCCCAGAAGGAAAGGGGTTCTAGGAATGCAGATCCTGACTAGCTTCCCCAGGCAACAAGAACTTTGACTCTCCACCTTCCCGCTCTGAGGCCACGCCCCTTGGGTAACCAACCGTCAAGAAGGAAACCACCTTCTGAGTTGGGCATCGGCTGAAGCTGCTGCCCTAGGTCCTCTTGACATCAACGTTGATGAGCACGTCGAGGAGGATGGGCGTAACTGGCAGGTCAGCCTTGAACTCCCAAGACCATTCTCAAAGAAACACTTTCGAACCCTGGGGGATGAGACAAGCCTTTCCACTGTCTAGAAGTGAAATAAAACCTGGGTCACCCGTGAAATAAAACCTGGGTCACCCCTAAAATAAATGTCCAATTATTTCTGTTTGCAGCTAAACTTTAACATTTCTAGCCCTCTCTGCCTTCAAAACAGTATTTGGAGTTGTTTCCTGAGGATTGCCGAGGGGAGCGTGGTCCTGCTCCATCACGGCTTTGAATTCGCGAGAGCTGCGTCCATTGCTGAGAGCTCTGGTGCTACCCCTTGTTGCCTAGAAATAGGCTCACGCTGGACGGGAGAGGAGGACAACTTGGAGCTGAGCATCTAGAAACTGGGGAGAGGGGGGCCCCTGGCTGGACCCCAGGGTTAACTTTTTGAAGTCAGACGCCGAGTCTCAGTGGGTCCTCGTTTTCCAGCTGTGAAATGCAGAGTCCAAGCTAGAGTACCTCCCGGGGTTTCTCCTAACCCACGGACACAGACAATGATGTGGTGAAGGCCTGGGCAGGGGAGTGGAGGGGATCAGTGGGAAAGAAGGGGGCACATTTTAATACTTTCAACCATCAGGATAAATTTTAAAACATGTTAGGGGGGGGGGGGAGGAGGAGTCCAGTGGTGAAAGCCTTTGTCCAAAGCAGCAGCTCCCGTCGTTCAAAAGAGGTCGACAAGAAGGCTGCTCTGGCCGAAACCAGTTTGGCCCAGTGGATAGAGCTGAAAGGTTCCAGGTTCGATTCCGGTCAAGGGCATGTATCCTGGTGGCGGGCACATCCCCAGTAGGGGGTGTGCAGGAGGCGGCTGATCGATGTCTCTCTCTCATCGATGTTTCTAGCTCTCTATCCCTCTCCCTTCCTCTCTGTGAAAAAATCAATAAAATATATTTAAAAAAAAAAGGCTGCTCTGGAAGTGGTCACATGAATGTCCACGCCAGCGTCTCAAGGCCTTTGCCTCAGCCGGAGGAGGTTGTAGCACCCTCACAGGCAGCGAGGGGCTGCGTGGGCTTCCTCCCTCAGCTCTTCATGCTTAGAATGGCCCCAGGAGCCCCGAGAGCTAGCCACGCCCTCGGGTCAGGTGGCAGGGCCTGTGCCCATCGGGCAGAGGACAGAGCCAGGGCTTTGTGAGCGGAGGGCAGCACGCCCTGCTGACTGGTGTCACGGAGGCTGCCTGCTGGGAACTGTGGCTTGGCGGAGCGGGGATCTGACCCCACCCCCCCAAAGGAGACCGTGCCACGGGAACAAGTGTTCTTGTCTGCTCAATGACCGGGCAGCTCGCTCCTCAGTGTCCCGGGATAGCCTCCCCCCCCCTCCCCGCCCTCCTGAGCACAGGGCCAGGGCATCGTCCACGCTCGGGGCTTTCAGGGGGACCCGGCTCTGCCTCTCTGAGGTGGCCCCCTTCTGGGAGAGCTTGTCTTCACTCTTGGACGCTGCTGTTTCGTCGGAGATGCCCAGAGCGGGATATGCAGGGTGGCTAGGCTGACAGACAGCACAGAAGAGGAAGCAAGGAGCTTCCGAAAACCGGGGAGAGTTCCCAAGCTGATCGATGGAGTGGGGAGGTGGCATTTCATCTAGAACAGTGGTTCTCAACCTTCCTAAGGCCGCGACCCTTGCATACAGTTCCTCATGTGGTGGTGACCCCCAACCATGAAATTTTGCTACTGTTATGCATTGTGATGTAAATATCTGCATTTTCCGATGGTCTTAGGTGACCCCTGTGAAAGGGTCATTCAACTCCCAAAGGGGTCGCAACCCATAGGTTGAGAACCACTGATCTAGAAAGTTCAAGGAAGACCTCACTGAGAAGGTGGCACTTGTGCCAAATGTGAAGGGCTCAGGACAAATGTATGCATGGCATGGGAAGACGCGTTGGGCTTTCAGATGACCTAATGGGAGCACAAATGTCAAGGCAGCTCCTAGGAGTTTCATGGAAGTTGATTCTGCGCCTCTGTCAACGGAGCTTCGCTCTCAGGAAGCGCACCTCGGCACTGCTGCACCTTTCATCTGAGACCTTAAGAGAGCCTGAGTTCTAGTCACATGGTTTATAAATGACCTGTTCACCTCAGCTTGGAGGTTTAACATCACTTGGATGACGAGGGCATTGGACCAGGTCAACATTTCCGGAAAGGTATCTGCAGAAGCCTAGAGCTGGAGATGCTTCTGGGGAAAAAAAGTTGGGGGGGGGAGGGATTTAGTGGACAGTTAAGTCTGGAAGTATCTTTATAACATGGATTTAGAGAGTCCTAAGCAGACTACGGATGTGAAGAGGTATTGCATATAGGAACCCACTTAACGCTGTTGAACTCAGAGTTTCCTAAACACGCCGGAACAGGCTTGGGGAAAGCTGAAATAGGTCATAAATGCTAACATTTCCTAAAGTATAGAAATCGTATCTTTTTTCCCCATTAAGTTAGTCCTATTCCGTCGGTAAAGAAAGGCTAAATTATGTTAAGGAAACGGCCAGGACAAATCTTAGGTTTAAGCAAGAAAGCTGTTCCTTAAAAAAATTAAAAAATATATATATTTTATTGATTTTTTACAGAGAGGAAGGGAGAGTGATAGAAAGTCAGAAATATCGATGAGAGAGAGACATCGATCAGGTGCCTCCTGCACGCCCCACAGTGGAGATGTGCCCGCAAGCAAGGTACATATATGCCCCCAACCGGAATCGAACCTGGGACCTTTCAGTCCGCAAGCCAACGCTCTATCCACTGAGCCAAACCAGTCTGGGCAAGAAAGCTGTTTCTTACTTATGCCGCGTGTCCAACGAGGACTGACTCCCCTCTCTGCTCTGTGTTCTCACTGATGTTCCCAATGGCCGAGCAGCCACCGTCTGGCCCGTCACCATGGTGGGGCTCAGGAAAGAGCCCGGTGTGAACTCACTTGCGTGTGCAGCTAGAAGCACACGCTTCACCTGCGCTTGGGTGAGTGCAGTATTTGGCAAAAGCACTAATGACTCCATGTTCGTCTCCTGGAATAATTTCCTGATTAAACGAAACGCAACGGGCAGTGGTTTTTGTGGGTTTGCCTGCTGGATTTTGTTATATTCCAATAAAGAGCACTGGGGTTTATTCTGGCAGTCCATCCAATCACTGGTGCCTACATTTCAGCCTTCGGAGTCTTATTTTCAAGTTCTTTCCGGGTAGGTTTAGGGTAGATTTTTTTTCCCCCCTGAGGGTTAATTTAGGCCCACTTCTAAGGCTTGACCTCTAGGTCAGCTCTATTGAATAGTTGGAGTCTTCAAGGAGCCTTTTCTACTCAGGCTGTTAGCAATGTCAACAATCCCCGGCCCTGTGTAAACTCCGGACGCTATTCGCCGCCCAGCTCCCCAGAAATGGTTTTTCATTCACAAGTTGTTCTGGCCTTGCCTCTTGGGGTCTCTGAAAGACTCAAGAAGACTCATCTGCATGTTTCTGAAGGCCTTCGCGGCGTCACTCCCTCCTGCAGAAGCCCTGCAAATTCTAGCTGCCTCCTCCCTCAGGAAGGCCTCCAGGCTTTACCCAGATCTCCCCACACGATGCTACCGTCTTAGACATTTCCTCTAGACAGGAAGCCGGGGGGACCGTAGGTCTCATTTATTTTGTTTCCTTTCTCCCGGGGGTCAGAATGCTGTGTTGTCTGTTGTTGCAGTATAAAAGTAGTTATTTCCCACATTCTGTCCAGTTTTCTAGTTGTTCTGACAAGAGGTTAATTCAGAACCCTGTTCCCCTCCCTGCCCCCGAAGGCTGGAAGTGCATCTCTCCTAAATCTAAATTTAGCTCCTGCGTTACAGACACTTTGTTTTCCAGCATGGCAGAGCACCAGGTATTGACGGCCAACGCAATGGATTTCTTGTTTTTTTCCGGGGAGGACAGAAAGCTATAAACTTGATAAACTCCAATACTGCACCTCCAGTTTCCTGAAATATAACTCTGGGAGCCAATAGGAAAAATATATAGTGACCGAGGTAATTGTCGATATGTGTAAGCAACAGAGACCAGTTTCTAAGGCAACCGACTTACTTATCCCTGAAGCACTAAGACATAGGACAGATATTCTAGGTCTGGTAAATACCCTGAAGTAATATAGAAATTAAAAATGCAGCATCAAGGCAGTGGGATGGACTCCAATCTAGGAAAATTGCACTATTTTTTTACTATGTGTCTCGAAAGGCCAATGGTTGGAACTCTTACACTGGAATAGCAGCATTTCCTTGTACTACCGTATTTTCCGGCGTGTAAGACGACTTTCTAACCCAGGAAAATCTTCTCCAAAGTCGGGTGTGGTCTTATAGGGCGAGTATATCCCAAACTCTCTATTTTAACTGGAAAAGTTGGGGTCGTCATATATGCCCAGTCGTCTTATACGCCGGGAAATGCGGTAATTATGACAATAATAACCCAAGAAATTGTCATGTTATGTTTAAGTATATATTTTATTGATTTTTTTTACAGAGAGGAAGGGAGAGAGAAAGTCAGAAACATTGACCAGCCGCCTCCTGCACAACCCCCAATGGGGATGTGCCCTTGACCGGAATCGAACCTGGGACCTCTCAGTCCGCAGGCCGACGCTCTGTCCACGGAGCCACCCCGGTGTCGGCTCTGTTTAATCGTTACTCTCGGAAGCAATGCACGCCAGGAAAATGGCCACGTGGAACCCCCAGCTCTTCCTGCCGCCGGAAGTCCTGCCGCAGAAAACCGCTCACCGTCCAGGGTGGTACCCCGCAGGGGCCTCCCCTCCTCCCTGCTGGCGCCGCGGCGACAAGGGGACGTCCGGCTGTTCCATGGCCGGGCTGGGAAAGCCATACACCGTTTGAAGGTTTGAATCGGTCTTCAGAACTGTCTAACGTTTGGGTGTGTTAACGTACCCCCCAAAAGGAATAACCCCCTAACGTTTCCTGAGCATTTACCGTGAGCCCCACGCGTGCTAAGAGATGACGTTTTTACATCACGGAGGCCTCTGCTGTGGGCCCTGTTACCAGGGCCCACGCTACAGAGGAGAACAGGGAGGCCGGGCGAGGTTTAATCACTGGCCTGACGTCACAGAGCCCATCGGGGTGCTCAACCCCAGGTACCCCCAAAGCCAGAGGGCCCGCTACAGGGTGTCCTGCCATCTTCCCTATGGGACCCACCCCAAAGCTCACCAGATAGCAACAGATGGACTTCCTTTGTCTTCTGATCTTACATTTATTTATTTATTTATTTAGTTATTATTTTTATTTGTTTGTTTGTTTGTTTGTCTGTTTATTTATTTATTTATTTATTTATTTTGTTATAGGTCAGGTTTACATATCTCCCCATTGCCCCCCCCTCCCTCCCAGGCATACCCAACCCCCCAGTGTCTGTGTCCATTGGTTGTGCTTCTCTGCATGCAGACAAGTCCTTCTGTTGATCTCTTATCTCCCCCACCTCTCCCTCACCTTCCCGCTGTAGTTTGACAGGCTGTTAGATGCTTTCCTGCCTCTGTGTCTGTCCTTTTGTTCATCAGTTTACAATGTTCTTTATTGTCCACCAACGAGGGAGATCATGTGGTGCTTCTCCTTCACTGACTGGCTTAAGGCTCTCCAGTTCCATCCAGGTGGCTGCCAATGATAAGAATTCCTTCTTTTTTTAAAATTTTTATTTTTTATTTTTTTGCCACTGGTACTCCCGATGTTACAGTCACCCAGTCCCACCTGGTTCGGAAATGGAAGAAACCAGAATCTTCTCTGCTGCGTTATTCAAACGGTAGTAGCCACGATCAACTCCACGTCCCCACCTCGGACTCAGACGCAGCCGGTCCCAGCGTTCCGCTCGATGTTGGAAGCTCGGTGCCTGTAGGTCTTTATTTATTTCTCCGCCCCCCATGGTGATCATTTATTTTCCTTTCTTTTGGTGCTTTATTTCTTCCCCGTGACTTACATGGCGGAGAAGAATAAGGCGTTAACGCTCCCAGGCGCAGAGTAGAGTTTACCGGCAACAAGACCAGGGGCCCTCATTTCCCCCAATTGCCTCTGCGGAGAGCGTTTCGCTCTATTGATGGAAAACGGTACTCGGCCAAGAGGCGCGCACCGAGGAGATGAGGGACGATGAGAAATGGACACCAGGCACTGATGGAAGTCTCCCAACGGCAAACACCCAGCGGGCTGGGCCGTCCCCCGGGGGACGTGGGGATGTGGGGGTGCGGGGAGAGGAGGGGGGGCGAGCGCCAACTGCAGAGCATCCCTTCATTACGAAATCGGGCCGCTCATTCCTGGCCGATGCGCGCTGCCTTTTCCTCTTGATCTGAAATCCCATTAGTTCAGGGTCTTCATTCCTGAGAGCGCGGCCCCTCCCCGGGGGCTCTGAGCAGAGAGCGGTAGATTAGCGTTTCTGCGTTGGCCCTTCGCGGGCCGTCTTTGAAGAGACGGCTCTTCAAATCCGCAGCAACAGGTGCCCGCCGCCCACTCGCGCATAGTTTGCTGATGACTCGCCCGCTTGATCCCGAGGTTCCCTCCGGCCGCGGCCGCCGACGGGACGCTGCGTCGTCGATGCCCATTTGGCTTTTCCGATAAATAACGGCCGCCGAGCGTGACCCTCCGGCCTTGGGAAGGAGCGCCTCCTGTGACATGTGTTTTCATGTGTCACGGCCTGTGTGAGAGCTTGCCTTCGTGGAGGCGGGGGATTCCGGGTCCTCTGGTTCGTATGTATTGAAACCGCGAGGCGAGTCTCACTTCTACAGTGGCACCTCGAGATACGAGTGCCCTCACAGACGAGATTTTTGAGATACGAGCCGTCGAGCGAGTGATGTTTGCTTTGAAATATGAGCAGCATTTGAGATAGGAGTCATCGCGCGGATCGGCCGGCTGCACACGACCCACCCGTTTACTGAGACAAGAGCGTCTCCTAGTTTCCCACGCCTCAAGGTGACGGGATGCATTAAACTCGTATCTCGAGGTACCCCTGTATTAGGAAGACGGGAACCCGCAGAGGAAGAGGACAGAGGCTCCGTGTGTCCAAAGGGAGAGAGGAAGATTGGTGGACAACGGACATTCTGATTGTCTTCTGCTGAGAGGGGGGAGGGACCTCAGGCAGCCCCCCAAACAGCTCAGGGGGTTCACAGGACTCTGTCAGGGAGCGATTGATGGCAGACAGGAGGAAGGAAGCAGCTTCCGGGGGAAAAGACGTGAGGATTCGTACATTCGAAGGTGTGCGTCGGCAGGTCAGGACCCTGCCCTGATTCGGAATGTACCGCATTTTCCCGCGGATAAGACGACCTTTTAACCCAGGCGGATCTTCTCAAAAGTCCGGGGTCGTCTTCTACGCCGGGTGTCATCTGCTAGGGCGGGCATATCCCCAACTCTGTACTTTAACTGGAGAAGTTGGGGGTCGTCTTAGACGTCGGGAAGTAGGGTAGCTCTGCTTCTTCTTGCCGAAGGCAGGAAGGGAAGCTCCTGAAAGGGCGGCATACGGTGTATGATGAAACGTGTCCTCCACGGTGAGGCGTGGGGAGTCGCCGTCCACAGTCAGCTCCCGGCATGAGAGAGAATGCAGCCGCTGGCCTCCGTGGGCTGGCTGAAGGAGGGGAAGCACTGATTGAGAGCTGCTTGCTAATTCACACCAGGGATCCGCGCAGACTACTTAATTTTGAAAATTATAATGTAAACAAAACCGACGCCATAAAGGAGTTCAAGGGCCCTACATCAGAATAATATTTTGTTCATTTACTTGGACAAGTGCGGTTCATATACGGGAGTGTTACTTATGATTACAGCGCATTGGAATGAACACGGTGCATTTCATCAACATAATGAAATCGTAGTGATATAATAACTCAGGGCCGGCTCCTCACGTGTTTCTCGTTTGGGTATTTTAAACCGTTTATCCGCATTGATGGAGCATCGACGCTGCTCCGTCTGTCCTCCTCGCTTCTTGTTTCTCTCTCTCTCTCTCTCTCTCTCTCTCTCTCTCTCTCTCTCTCTCTCTCTCTCTCTCTGTGTCTCTCTCCCTGCCCACTGTCTCTCACACACAACGAGTATGCTTAACAATTTCTCTCCCTCTGCATCAGCTAGAGATGACGATTATTAATTAAAATGGTTGTATGGCTGGTCATCCGTAGGGTTCTGTGTTCTTAGTCTGCAACCGTCATGTTTTCAAACGTTGTTGCCATGACGATATTGTGGGGGCGGATACCACATTGTGGCTGATTATTAAACAAAACTAAACACATTAAAACTAGGAGCCTAGTAAGTTGTATAATCTCATATTACGCATCAACCGAGGAGGTGGGAGTATTAACATGGATATCGAGGAAGGCGGAGATGTAAGGGTTCATTATTTTAAAGATTTAGTTTATGTTAAACTTGCATCCCATTGAATTTATTAATTTTCCTCTAGGTTCAGTTTTCCTATGTATTTTGTCAAACTTCAGAGAAAGAACATAGAAATGGCATATTATTTTTAAAAATTATTATGATGATGATTTGAACTTTATCCTAGTTACCAAAATACTAGAATAAATAGAGTAAAATTAGGTGAAACATGAAAACAATTATAAATTATCTACGAGCAATTAATTCTAAGTTATCTATAGCTGCTGTGTAGAGCACAATTCAGATTTATGCCTACCTGGTTATGGTATGACATTTATTTTAAAGAGGAATTTCTAAAATAAACTCCATCATGTACTACTTCATTCTTTCTGGTGAATTGATTTAGTTTATACTCTAAAAGACTTAATCTTTAAAATATGCTACTTTTGTTTATTAACTATGAAATTATATAACAGTATACCAGAAATTAAAATCTAGCATTCAGCTACATTATTACTTTTAAGTAAGAGTATCTAATACATGATTTCTTTGGGGGGGGCATGCTGATATTAACATATTTAATACATTTATTGTCTCTAGTTCAAGTAATCGACCAGTTTAGGACTTAAGTGCAGGAGCAAGTGGGTGTGCCAGGAGCCAGCCAAACTCCTCCGAAGGACTGAGGGGCAAACCCCAAAACTCACGTCCTGAGGACAGCGGGTCACCCACACTGTTGAAACCCCAAATACACGAGCATTGAACTGAACTATTCCCTTCTTGTGTGAAGAAGAGATCAGATCAAATATCAAAATCAGTTTGCCCAGGTAATTATACGACTATCAATTCTCCAATTGATTTGTGAATTTAAGAAAGGCATTAAATATGAAAATACAGTGTGTTTCCTAAAGGTGAAAATTGTATTCCCCTTCCCCCACCACCAACAAAACAACACACACACACACACACACACACACACACACACACCAGAACAACACCCCGCAAACTTCAGAAGTAAGCGAGCAGTTTCCCTTTTTTATTGGCGAGGACAAAGAACCGAAGAAGCTCAAACGCAAGGTGTGTGATGTTCAGCAGAGTTCTCTCTGCCAAAGCCCTGCAACCAGCAAAGACAGGCCCGCAGCGTGCGCGTGGTCTGCTGAGATAACAGGATGCCGATGTGGATGGCGCTCCAGAAGCGGCTGTTACAGCCACCCGATCGCCGGGTCGTCCCCGTCTGAACACACGTGCCGTCCGTGGGCTATTTGTTTTGCTCTTTGTTTTCTAGTCGGCACTAGAAAGGAGCGCCCTTCCTTACTGACACAGGGGTTTTTAACAGCTTTCAGGGAACACATTCTGAATGCGGGAACACAAAGGAGCGGACAGTGTATTTCCCTTTTCAAATGCGAATGGTGCCTGGTGGCCCTCGTGGGTCCGGGGTGACCTGGAGTCACTCCCAGGCGCCTTTCCGGCTCCCCGGCTTCCAGAGGAAGAGGAGACTCTGGTCATTGCCAGCCCATCGCTGCTGGGCCCGCGGGGAGGAGGTGGCTCTGAGAAGAAAGTGCTGGGCCCCGGGGACCGAGCCCGCGTACCTGTCAGCGTGAAATGTGTCTCCGCCGCAGGCAGCTGTTCACTCAGACTTTCCAAACCCAGAGCCTTTGATGGATTAAAACAATTACACACACACACACACACACACACACACACACACACACACACACACACTCACACACACAGGCACGCACACACACTGCCAAATGTCAAGGGGGTGCACGCATCCAGGGCATGCACTGGGCCGGCTTTAGCACGATGAGAACTCGTTACAGAGAACGAGCTTCCTGCGGGCGCTGGTGGGCACTGCAGCTGACAGGCGGCCGCTCCATGTCCGAGCGCAGCTGGCCCCGGGGAGGCGGGCAGGGAGTGACCAGAGAGATTCCTGGAGAAGGACGGTGAGGGGCAGGAGCTGGGGGGCGCAGAGGGTCTCAGGCCGAGGGGGGAGCGGCGTGGACAGACCCGGTGGGTCCTGCCAGGACTGCAGAGCCAGCGGCAGCCGCAGGCCTCCTGGCTTCTGCTTTCTGGAAGTCAGAGCCACCGGCCTGGTGTCAGGGAGGCTCCGGGCGCTCCTCTCGTGTGGGAAACTTGTTGTGCTTGACGACCATGTTGTAGTACGCTCCAGCCATGTTCGCACTAGCCTCGGGCTAGGGTTCTATGACCCCAAACCCTCTCTCTTTCCCGTAAGCCAGGTGTTTCGCCTTGAGGGCTAGGCCAGGTGTTTCGCCTTAAGGGCTAGGAATTTTCGCTAACTTCCTCATTCCTCCTTCTCCCTATAAATACCCCCAACTCCTCCTGAATAAACGAGACTTGATCAGAACTCTGTCTTGTCTCCATTCCTTGTGTCTCTTGTTCCTTTCATCCCCACTCCCCTCTAGGGTCCTCGTTGACTTAATCCACAGGTCGGGACCCACTCGGCCTCTGGGGAGGGCCTGACTCCCCCACTTCATGGTGGCGGCTCTCTGGGCCTCAGCCATGCGGCTCCCCACGGGGCTGTTGGAATGGCGGGGGATGGGGGGGTGTTGAGCTTCTGAGAAAAGAAGGAACCCTTAAGACGCGAGCATCCCGAGACTCACAGTTGGGCGCTGGCCTGGTCACTCGCGGTGGCCCCGGCGGTGGCCTGTGGCTGGAAAAGCCGCCGTGGACGGCTGACTCCGGTGCCCACACCCCGTATCCGTGGTGACAGGGCACCGGGCACGTGCAGGCCCTGCGTGTGGCCTGTGCGTGGGAGAACAAGGCGCGTTCCCCACAAAGGGAAGTGGAGCTCCTATTCGTGGCTCACCTGCAGCTGAGGGCTGGGTCCGGGCCTGCATCGCCCCTGAGGCGAGTCCCCGGGCCTGGGCTCTTCATTGATGGGGTGTTTCCTTACGGCCCAGGCTTTCTTGTCGGGGGTGGAGGGGCGGGGGTGTGAGCCGCTGATGACAGGTGTTCAGTGACCAGCACTGGCCTGCACTCCCCACACGCTGCTAGAGGGCTTCTAAATCAGTGGTTCTCCACCTTCCTAAGGCTGAGACCCTTGCATACAGCTCCTCATGGGGTGGTGACCCCCAACCATGACATGTTGCTCCTGTGATGCAGCGTGATGTAAATATCTGCATTTTCCGAGGGTCTTAGGCGACCCCTGTGAAAGGGTCGTTCGACCCCCAGAGGGGTCGCGACCCACAGGTTGAGAACCGCTGTTCTAGAAGAAGCGTGGGCTGTCGCTGGACATGAAGGAGGGCCGCATACAGGGAAGGCAGTGCCCGGGGCATGGCGCCAGAGGGCTCGGGCGCGGTCCTCGGGCGTGGTCATGGAGGTGTCCTCACCACCTCCGCTGAGCGCCAGGGAGACAGCAGGGTTCTATGAATGATAACCACCGTCCCCCCTGCACCCCCCACGATCCTCTCACTATCCCCCCACTAACAGGAGACGGTGGGAGCACACCGATTAAATGAAGGTTCTGCACGTCCCCATATGTGAGCCAGGTCAAATGAAATGAAGTGATAAAGAAGGAAAAGTCACTTTTAAAATTTTTACTTTTAGAGAGAGAGAAAGGGAGAGGGAGAGAGAGAGAGAGGAGCATCGATGTGAGAGCCGAACACCGTGGCTGCCTCCTGCCCGCCCCTGCAGGGGACCAAGCCCATCACCGGGGCACGTGCCCTGACCAGAGCCAAACGGGCCACCTTTCGGGGGTGCGCCTAGGACAGCAAGGCCCCGCAAACGCCACAGTGGCCGGGGCGAGCGGGGACTTTTAAAAACAGCTCCAGGGGGTGGCATTTAAGGGAAGGAACTCGTGTTTACTAAGATGGGAAGAAAGGAAATGTGATAAGCACTATGATAAGCCCTGAACAGGACACAGAGCTAGATGGGAGCAGAGGCGGGGCCTGCCTTTACCCCGCCCTCTCGCCCAGAGCCCAGCTCTGGACAGATGCACGGCGTTGTCTGTGCCGGGTGCGGGGATACCCTGATGTGGAGACAGCCCCTACACCGCCGGTTCCCTGGGGAGCATTTATGGAGAAGCGGTTCCAGGACAGGTTCTCCGCTGGACGAGAGAAGCAGGCAGCAAGCCCTAGGCCATGGCTCTGACAGGAGCTCAGAGACAGAGGTCCCTGAGGAAGAGGAGCTGAATGTGGAGCGTGTGGCCAGGGGTCGGAGGAAGCATGGACACGGGAGGCTCAGCGACAGACACTTGGCTCAGCCTCGATCAGACCGGCGACCTCCGTGTAAACACGGGAGAGCACACCGGGCTGTGCTCACTCCGGGGACGGAACAGAGACGGCAAGGAGGCCGCTTCCAAGCTGCTGGAAACCCCTCGTTGTCTCACTGATAGAAAGTGGACGAAGAACCCGGAGGCGGCTCAACCTTGAAGCTCTGGAAGGTCAAAGCCAGCCATTCCCCCTCTCTCATGGAGACAATGAACTTCCCCATCAAACGATCATGTAAATCCTGACTGATAAGAGCATCTACTTGTTCCTGAAATGGCCTGCTTCAGGGCAAAGTGTGCATCCCAAACCTGAATAAAAGGAATGGCCAGGCCAAAGGAAGGGGGTAGTCTTTCCACTAGAACAGCGGTTCTCAACCTTCCTAAGGCCACGACCCTTTAAGACAGCTCCTCACGTGGTGGTGACCCCCAACCATAAAATGATTTCCGTGGCTATTTCATCGCTGTCATTTTGCAACTGTGATGAATCATATCTGTGTTTTCCAATAGTCTTAGGCGACCCCTGGGAAAGTGTTGTTCGACCCCCAAAGGGGTCGCGACCCACAGGTTGAGAACCACTGCTCTAGAGGAAGGCTCCTGCCTGGCCCCCTAACATCGCCAAATTAATGCTTTTCTAGCCTCTCTTTCCATTTGCGTGCGGCCTCCTCCAGAACCCGAACCCTGAACGGGAACCCTGAACCATGCGGGACGTGAAAGAGGCTCCCACACATGCGCAGCCTGAGACCCTGCCCTCCCATCGCCAACAGGACGAGTCGTCTGACAGCTGGCCCTGGAGCAATGACGGTAAGGGTGAACTCGCTGGAAGGACACGCTGTGCTGGGCTCCTCCTTTGGAGTCAGGCACCTCAGCCCCAGAAGAGGCTCAAGTGGCCCCCAGATGAGAGTGCCTGAAACACGCACGAATAGGAGGACACTCAACACGTGGTTCCTGCATCTACATTGATCACACGTTGCTAATGTATTCACTGCCAGGGAAACGGAAGAACCAGATCACCCAGTCTGACCTCCTGAGCGTGGAGGCGCCCAGCCCGTCCAGGAGACGTGGACTCCTCTCCCTGTTACTCCTGCCACCGCCGCCGTCTCTGTCTCTACGGCGATCTGCAATCTCCTTGACTCCCGCGTCCCGTCCTGCTTCGTGTCCTTCTCTCCAATGGCCTCGTCCTCTGCCCTCTCTCAGCTGCCTACTCCCCTGCTTTCCCCGTAAATTATACGCCGCCGTCCAATCGGCAACAGAATCTGAGTCCGGATTTTGGAGATCCCACTCTGAAAACTGGGCATCACCTTGGATCACCTCACACTCCCCCTTCCCCGCTACCCACCTACCCCTTCCTCAAGTCCCGCTGGCGCTCTGTCAAACACATAGTCACAGCCATCCATTCTCCCTCTCCTCCCATCACCTTTGGCCGAGCTATCATCCATCACTTAGGCACGATTAAACTTGTCGCTACAGGTTAGCCAACCAGTAACCATCCTCATAAAAACACTAACACATCTAAGCAGGCATGCTAAATTTCCTATTAAAGGAAGTTTAGAGTTAATATAAGATTTATTTACCTTAAAGGGGGGAATGGATAACTTAAAGGGAAATGTAAATAAAGCGGACAGTGTCCAATTTTGCGAGATACAGGCAGTAGTTTATGAACCCGTACGATGTCCACGTAACACCATCACTCCCTTTGAATGACCACGTGAGCTGATTTATGTTACAAGAACATGTGTAGAGCAAATGCTACCTCTCTGTAAACTCTCCAAAAGCCAATCTATACTCATACAAGGGCAATATGCTAATTAGACCAGTGGCGGGCTGAGGCAGAGGTGGTTAGGGGTGATCAGACGTGCAGGGGAGAGCGGTTAGGGGAATCAGGCAGGCAGGCAGGTGAGCAGTTAGGAGCCAGTGGTCCCAGATTGCGAGAGGGATGTCTGACTGCCTTTTAGATCTGGATCCCACAGGGATTGGGCCTAAACCGGCAGTCAGACATCCCCTGAGGGATCCCAGATTGGAGAGGGTGCAGACCTCCTTTCCATCCAGGCCCAGGGAGGGGTGGGGCCCTGGCAGACCCTTGCAGTATGGCAATGCCATAGTGTGACTTCCCCCGCAGTGAGAGCAGTGGCTACATCTCACTTTATTGAACAACCACTCACAGAGCCTGGCTTCCAAATGACAACCTCTGTGACCCTGAGCTACTTCCTCATCACCCTGTGCCTCAGTTTCCCTGTCTGTGAAGAGGGTTGGATGAGAACAGGGCCTGGCTGTGCCCTTGGCCTCCAGGCTGGCTGCTCACTTAGAGGTGGTTCAGTGGAGCTGACAGCTCTGAGAGGACCCCTGTGGACTCCTGGTGATAGCCCTTCCTTTCCGCCCTGCTCCAAGCTTTGTTACTATAATTAAAAATAAAACCCAGCTCCATGGTGAAGCATCAGCCTATGAATCAGGAAGTTATGGCTCCATTCCTAGTCAGGGCACATGCCCAGGTTGCTGCTCGATCCCCAGTGGGAGGCATGTAGGAGGCAGCTGATCAATGATTCTCTTTCACCATTGATGTTTCTCTCTCTCTCTCCTGCCTCCTTCCTCTCGGAAATCAATAAAAATACATTAAAAAAAAAAAATCTAAGGGTTCCCATAAATGTGTGAAAAGTGTTCAACGGTCCTCAGAATTATATAAGTGAAACTTAAAAGAATATAATTTTATGCCTATCAGGTCATCAAAAAATGGATGTCTTTTCTGAGAAGAAGATTTGACTTTTGTTGGTGGGCACACAATTCAATATATAGATGATGTGTCATAGAGTTGTACACCTGAACCCATATACACTTATAAACCTGGAACCTATACAATCTAACTAACCAACCAGAGGCCCTGTGCACGAAATTCATGTACTGGTGGGGTCCCTCCACCTGGCCGGCAATTGGGGGTGATTGGAGCCATCTCCCCCATTCCTGATCGGGACTGATTAGGGCTGCAGGGTGGGGAAGGACTGTGGTAGGGGATGCAGGAGGGCTCCTGGGCATGTCCAGCCCCATCTAGCCCAGTCCTGATGGGCCGGACTCCAGCAGGAAGCTAACCTACTTGGTTGGAGAATCTTCCCCTTGGTGGTCAGTGCATGTCATAGCGCCTGGTCAGTCAACTGCTCAGACACTTAGTATATTAGGCTTTAATATATAGAGCTGTCACCGCAATAAATTTAATTTAAAAAAGAGAAATGACCAACATAAAAAATGTGCAAGTTTGGCAAGCCATTGTTTTGGCAAGGGATGGGTTAACAGACAGCTAAGTGGGAATGGGAATCAGTGCAACCTCTGTGGATAGAAACTTGGCAATATCCGTACAAATTTAAAATGCAATTCCAAGTCTAGGGATTTTTTCCCACAAAAATACATACTATCGGACAAAGAGTTCATTGTCATGGTTTGCCATAAGAAAAATGTTATCAAAAAGTACATGACAAGTAATAAGAGATTAACTAAATGTTCGTTGTCAGACATAGAAGAAAATGCCACGGAGCTGTTCAGAACAGTAAGCGATGATGTGGAATACTCTCCAGAACACACAACTTTTCTTAAAATCGAGATACAGAAATGTGCACACATACCACGTCTACATGCAGAGATTTGTAAAGAATACATACAAATGGTTATCAGAAATCACTTTTTAAGGGAAAGCCTGCGGCCCTGGGTGATGTGGCTCAGTTGGTTGGAGCATCATCCCATAAACGGAAAGGGCGCTGGTTCGATTCCTGGTCAGGGCCCATACCTGGGTTGCAAGTTAGGTCACTGGCAGATGTTTCTCTATCACACTGATATGTCTCTCTCCCTTTCTCTCTTCCTTCCCCTCTCTCTCTCAAATCAATAAACATATTTTTAAAAAAGAGTAAGACTAGAGATGTCAAAGAATTTTTCTTTTTAAAAAAAATATATTTTTTATAGAGAGGAAGGGAGAGAGATAGTTAGAAACATCAATGAAAGAAAACCATCAATCAGCTGCCTCTTGCACATCTCCTACCGGGATGTGCCCGCAACCAAGGTACATGCCCTTGACCGGAATCAAACCTGGGACCTTTCAGTCTGCAGGCCGACGCTCTATCCACTGAGCCAACCCGCTTTCGGCAGACTTTACTTTTCATAAGCTGCCTCTTCTCGCTACGGTTTCAATTTTCGGTTGTGTTATTTCCAAAATGGAGCCCAGGCCACACACGTTTGTTTATAGAGCTGATGCGGTGGAGTCAGAACTAAGACGAAAACCCCGCCGTTTAAATTCCGGCTGTCACCTCTGATACTGTTTATCATTTTGCTCGTTGTGTGAGATAAAAACAGCATTGAAAGCTCAGGGTGTCCTCCTTCTCCCCGGTGTGTCCAAGCGCCATTTCCCAGAAGCAAGCGGGGTTAAGGTGCTGTGTGGCTTCTTCCAGCTCTCTGTCCAGCTCTCTGTCCAGCTCTCTGTCCACTCTCTGACAAGCTCTCCTGCTCCAGTCTGGGCTTCCCCACCTCCTGCATTGTGGGAAGGGGCTTGGCTCTAGAGCCGCTGTGACCTCTGTCCCTTCTGTCTGCAGGACACTGGGCAGCTTAACTACCTCAAGGTGCCTCTGTGTTTTCTCACGTTAAATGGCACCTATTAAAATTGTGAAAATCTCGGAAACCGGTTTGGCTCAGTGGATAGAGGGGCGGCCTGCGGACTGAAAGGTCCCGGGTTCTATTTCGGTCAAGGGCATATACCTTGGTTGCGGGCACATCCCCAGTAGGGGGCATGCAGGAGGCAGCTGATTGATGTCTCTCTCTCATCGATGTTTCTAACTCTCTATCCCTCTCCCTTCCTCTCTGTAAAAAATCAATAAAATGTATTTTAAAAAAATAAAATAAAACTGTGAAAATCCATGCAAATCACAGTCATACGTAGGAAGAGTAAGTGCTCATTAAAGGCTGTTATTCCTATATTCAAGTCACATTTTTTTCCCCTCTTTATTCCTCTCGTCATTCTCCGATTCTCCAAACTATTCCCCATGAAAGACTATTCCCCTGGATCTCCGCTCTTCTCTCTCTTTCCTTTCCGGCCACACCGTGAGTGGCAGGCGGCCTTTAGCTCGCTGCCTCCTTTCATCACCCTCCGCCCTTTCCTGGTTGCGTCTAGTTTTTTTAATCTGTGATATTCTGCTCAGATCGCCCCATTAACAATGTCAAGAGGCTCCCAGGTGTCGCCGCATGAACAATTTCTCAGGGTGGGGCGGCCGGTTACGGCGTTGGGAGCGTGCCTGCCGATCCCGTTTGGCACCTCCTCTCCCCGTCCTTTTCGTGGAAGTTTCCCTTTCTCCTTCCCAGTGAGCTTCTCTGCCTCGTCTTCCCTTCTCCTCCTCATGCAGCGATCCACCCGCTTTGTGACTTTTTTGTTTGTTTTCTCTTTTATGTTTTAGCCATTGGCAGGAGCGTGCGATCCCAGGCTTTAGCTTTCAAAGCTTGGAGGATTACTCCCAAATCGTTCGAACGCCCTGCCATTTCCACAGTTTCCATCCCACATTTCCCACGCGTTGCCTTTTTCTTTAAAAAAAAATATTTTATTGATTTTGTACAGAGAGGAAGGGAGAGTTAGAAACATGGATGAGAGAGAGACATCGATCAGCCGCCTCCTGCACGCCCCCCACTGGGGATGTGCCCGCCACCAGGATACCTGCCCTTGACCGGAATGGAACCCGGGACCGTTCAGTCCGCAGGCCGACGCTCTCTCCACGGAGCCACACCGGTTTTGGCGCGTTGCCTTTTTAGATAAGGATATAGCTGTCCAACCGCCGCCGGACATCACCCGTCTTCCTCGGCCGCCTCTCCATCTGGGCTGTCTGTTGTCGTGAAGACAAGCCAACCTCTCTGTCACTTGGGATTAAATCCTTGGTCACCGCGGACTTTGCTTTCCCCCTGGTCCCACATCCAGCAGGCTGCTCACAGCCATCACTTTTCCTCTTCCAGTTGGTTCCCAGCTGCTGTCAGTCCTTCCCGTGGCCATGACCACGGAGAGGTATCCATGACCTCTCCATGCCCACACCCACTGCTCCGACCCTGTGGACTGGGTGTTGTGCTCCCAGTCTTGCCTCTTCTTGAACCTTTGCTAAACTCCACTTTGGAAACAATCTCTTATCCTCCAGTCTTGGTCAATACAGTGGTACCTCGAGATACGAGTGCCCTGACAGACGAGATTTTTGAGATACGAGCCTTCGAGCGAGCGATTTTTGCTTTGAAATACGAGCAACAGTTGAGATAGGAGTCATCACGCGGATCGGCCGGCTGCACACGACCCACCAGTTCACCGCGACTCGAGCGTCTCGTAGTTTCCCACGCCTCAAGGTGACGGAACGAATTAAACTCGGATCTCGAGGTACCACTGTATTATTAAACATTTCCCAGATTGTTGATGCTTTCTTCACTTTGAGTCATCCACCCTCCGTCGAGGCCGTTTTAGCGTAATTAGCAAGGGGATGGCCACTGAAACCAGTTTCCTTGGGTGTGAATTCTAGTTCTGCCACTTCCTAGCTAGGTAGACGTGGGCGTGTTACCTAACCTTTCTGTGCCTCAGTTTCTACACCTATGAAACAGAGATAGTAAAAGTACCCACCTCAGAGTGTTGTCGGGATAAAATAGGATAAGACCTGTTATAAGTTTTGTGGGGACAGAAATGGCATGTAACTCTTTTTTGAACCTGGTGGGGAGGCGTACCCGGTGGGTTGGCACCACTTGAGTGTGGACTGGCACGAAGGAAGGTGTGAGCCGGGGGTAGGGGTGGGGGCTGGGGCTGGGGAGGCATCTGGAAAGAAGGCATCTAGGGCAGAGGGAGCAGCAAGAACAAAGACCCTGAGCGTGTGTGGGACCAGGAAGCCCGAGGAGAAGTGTGCAGTGCGCCGAGGTCGGAGATGAGGCCGTGGCAACGACCTTGACTCTTCCTTGAGGGCAATGAGGGCCCGTTGTTTATGCATGGCGGTCACGTGACGTGGTTTCTTTTTAAGACGCTGCTGTCGGAGCGGAGCACAGACCGGAGAGGGATTCGGGCAACGGTGGAGGCAGGACTAGGGCTACGAGGATCCGCTGATATTTTAGGAATCGAATCCCTCAGAATCTGCATTTGATTTGTTTGTTTATTTTTAAATATATTTTATTGATTTTTTTTTTACAGAGAGGAAGGGAGAGCGTTAGAGAGTTAGAAACATCGACCAGCTGCCTCCTGCACACCTCCTACTGGGGATGTGCCCGCAACCCAGATACATGCCCTTGATCGGAATCGAACCTGGGACCTTTCAGTCCGCAGGCCGACGCTCTATCCACTGAGCCACACCGGTCAGGGCAGGGAACCTGCATTTCAAAAACACACTGTCGATTTTCCGGGTGATTTACAGGAGGCTTTCCGCGGTGATTATTTCCCTCTGAATTAGAAACAGGTGCGCCCACTGTCCCGTTTGCCGCCTCTGGCCACATCTGGAACGGTGCTGCCGAGCAACCCGGCTTTCGAAGCGCATGTTTTCTCTGGGAAAAGCGGCTCGGAGAGTCTTCGGCGAGATTCCTGCAGCGAGGGGGGACGTCTCTCACCCCGATTTTGCAGACGGGGCTCTGCACGGAGCGGAAACGTCCTTCCAGGGCCTCAGGGCCACCGATGGGAGAAGCAAGAGCACAGGATGTGCGTCTCCCCGCACCGGCCCCTGGGGACCTGCCCTGAGGGGGACCGCTGACCTGTGAGGGAACAGAGGGGACGAGGTGCACAGCCCGCCGCCCCTGCAGGCCTCCGTCTGCCTCCCTCTGACCGCAGAGGCCCGTCCTGCCAGAAAGTAACAGCTCCCGAGGCAAAGCCCAGCTTCCCGCACCGGCACAGAGGGCATCCCAGAGGCCTCGTGGATGTCACACCGCTTGGCAGAGGGATATTTTGACGGGGGGCGCGTGAACAAATCGGAAACACGCGCTTCCGGCTTCCTGGGGCGGGGACCCGGCTTTGCAATTAACCGCCAGAAGCCAGGCGGCCTCGGGTTTCATTAAAGCTCAGGCACTCGGCGAAGGGTTCGAGGCCAGCACGCACCTGGCCCTCGGGTCCTGCCCTAAATCAGCGCTCCCGGGGGCGGGGGGCGGGCTTTGATCTCCTCTCCCCGGGGCCTGGGCTCCGGTCGCGGCTCTCTCACTGGGGGGCGCAGCCCGGCCCGGTTTCCCTCTCCCCACCGGCCTTTCCCGGAACTCGGGGAGCACCGATCGGGAGAGCCGGCTGGGGAATGGGCCGGCCGAAGCCACTGCAGGTTTAAACACGGATCAGTAAGGACCTTCAAGGACCATCACACACCTGCTCAGGGACCTTGTGCACGGAGGCCGGCTGTTCAGAGCGTGCTCTCTTCTGAGAAGCAAACGTGCTCTGCTGGACACGGCAGCCGCGTTACTGACACACATGAGAACAGTCTGTCTGATCGCGTTCACTGTGGTCGGGAGGCGCAGGAAGAAATACCTCGGCCTCTAAAGAAAACGCTGTGGGTTTTAGCTCACAGTGAAATTCCCGACGTCACTGTCCCCAAACCAGCACAGCTCTGACGGACAGTGTTCAGGCGACATTGAGAATGGCTTACAGACACTAGGTGAGCTTTACTTGGCATGGCATGATTTATTCTCTTTTTAAAAATACATATTTTTTATTGGATTTTTACAGAGAGAAAAGGAGAGGGATAGAGAGCTAGAAACATCGATGAGAGAGAGACATCCATCAGCCGCCTCCTGCATGTCCCCTACTTCGGATGTGCTCATAACTAAGGTACATGCCCTTGACCGGAATCGAACCTGGGACCCTTCAGTCTGTAGGCCGATACTCTATCCACTGAGCCATACCGGTTTCAGCATAATTTATTCTTATTCCTCCCAATACTTAATTTTTCATAGGTAAACTGTGTGTGTGTGTGTGTGTGTGTGTGTGTGTGTGTGAGAGATTTGCCTCCCGCCCCCAGCTTCTAATCACCGTAACGCTCCTAACTTAAAGGGGCGCTACCCCACGGGAGGCGGGACCCCCCAGTGTCCAGCTGGAAGGCTCACCTGCCACATGCAGGCTAGTAAAGCGCTTTCAGAGCCAGGACAGCGAGGAGGGTCCCGGAGCCGGCGTTTACGGTGGAGAGGAGGCGAGAACCCCAGGCCCCCCACTGCACAAGATTGGGGTGAAGAGGAAGAGCCACCGACATCAGCGAACCATAAACGGGGGGAGCGAATAACACAAGCACAACAGCGGCGGCCGGGAGGGCAGGTGCCGGGACGTCTCTGCTTCTCACTACTGGACGCTGAGCTCTCCTCCAAGGTCACACGTGTGACCTTGGCGAACGTGAGTCCCGAAGAGGGGGCAGTGAGGCCAGGCAGAAGTTGGCCGAGACCCCGGGCCCGAGTGCCGCCTTCAGAGGAAAGTGGGGCTCAGAGAGGCCTCGGGCCTCCAGGTGTGTGGCCCCTCCGCCTGGTGCTGCTGATGGGAGACGCGTCGTGGCTGCCCGTGTTTCTCTCTCCCATCCAGGGGGCGACGCCTGTCCCCGCAGGTGACGGAGCCTCGCGCTTCTCCAGTCCCCCCTCGCCCGCCACTGGGGGTTCTGCAGGCAGGGCCGTCCCCCGCGGCCGCTCCCCGGCTCTGCTGACACTCTGTCTGCATCGTGATGTGGGAACCAGCAAGGTCACGGCCATAGATTCCCTGTGCTCCGCGCCTCCGCGGGGCCTGGGAGCCAAACACCCGTCTTCCCGTTTCTGCGGGCCCGGCCGGAGCCAGCCGCGGCAGAGGGGAACGAAGTCAGCATTCCTGGGCGAGCGGATAAACACATGCCCGATGCGCGGGGCCAGGGAAGGTGGAGTAGAGATGCTAACAAAACAACACAACAAAACAAAACAAAATCAGCTTCTGTTCTGGAAAATGCTTCCATCACCTGTCATCTAGGCCCGACGCAAAGCCTGCATTGTGTCCCTGGGCGGTTCTAATTGCCCGGCCTCCTCCTCCTCCTCCTCCTCGGCCCGCACATGCTTACAGTGCCATGCATTTCCATGTATTTTTTCTCACTCCGGGAGGCCCTCTGGCCAGCCTCCTGAGCCTGGTGCACCAAGCACGAAGCCCAAAGTCTGTAATTCCAAAGCGCTGGGAAGGCTGTGCAGGCTAACCGCTCTCTGCGTCTTATTTCATTTAAAAAAATAAATAAAAGCAAAGCCCCAAATAGCTGAGTAGCGTGTGGCCGCGGTGCCAGGAGCCGCAGAGGGCGGGGTGCCCCCTCGCAGATGGCACAGGGAGGTTTAAAGCGCCGGCTCGGGTTGGTGTGTCTGCCTCTCGGGAAGGGCCGTGGATGTGGCCGTGGGCCGTGTGGAGCCGAGTGCAGCGGCCGGGTACTTGCCGGCTCTGCTATCCCGCCGCTCTGCCCGCGCCGCCGACATCCTCCTCACACGCCAGCCCCTCGCCCCGCCGGGCGGTGATGGACAGCCCGTGCCGCTCCCCCTGACCCCCCGATAATCCTGTTCCACACACAGGCTCCCCGCTGCCGCCGCACAAAAGCCGCCGCCTCGCTCCTTCCTCCCAGTCGATGGCCTGACAGGCTTGATCTGGCAAATTACCGGGCTGCGCCGGGGCGCCACAAAGGCCTTTGACACGCTCCCGATCGATACGGCCCGAGAGCCGCCTCCCGGGGCTCGGCCGCCTCCCCCCGCTCCCCGCGATGACCCTGGGCTTTCTTTCTCCAGCTTGGAGGACCTTGTCAGCTTTAAAAGCATCACGTTGGGAGAGTCATCGTGGCACACACATGTGCGGGGCCGTGTGCGCACACGCACCACACATGCACACACACACACACACACACACACACACACACGCACGGAGATCAGACACAACATGCCACAATTTCCAATGGGCATGAAAGAGGGAAAGGCAGCTGGTGGGGAAATTCAAAGGCTGTCTTCAAAAATGAACCCTCTTTCCAGTTAAAAAAAAAAAAAAAGCAAAAATAGGAAAGAATCAAGGTCTCAAATAAATACACACACACATGCACACATATATGTAGTGAATATATATAGTGAATATATATATATAGAGAGAGAATGGAGCCAGACTAGTTTTAATATCAGATTATAGCTGGGTATTGTTAATGTATCGATTCTACAACTTGTTAAAAGAGACATATAATTCCATTGGCATCTCATATTTCAAATGTTGCTCCTTAGTTGTATTAACCAACGCTGCTGAGTATGAGATATTGAAAATTTTGTTAAATTTTGGAGCTTAATGTCATTAGAAAGAAACGTCAAATAGAGAGCACAATAAAATTATTTAATAAATATAGGAAGTCTCTTTTTTGCCAACCTTTATCACAACAAAATCTTACTTTTTTTAATACCATGCGTGTTTTGGGTACAAATATTCTAGTTTTTCATGCTTAGTCATAGTGTAAGGAATATAGATATTCCACTTACCAGAGGCATAATATGATCTCTCCAAATGCTTGGTTTTTGAACGAAAACACCTACATATTGAATATAAATGTTGACTCTCTATTAAGCTTAACCTCAGTGTATGGGGTATATGCTGATTTTAGACTGTCATTTTGTTTTCTCGTGAAGGCATATTTGTGTATATTGTAAATACCAGTTCACTCAAATCGCGTGCCTTTACTTATCCTTCACACGGCGCGTTAGAAAGCCCCACTCTGACACTGTTTCTCGGAGCTCCCTGTTGGAATGAACCCCCGGAGCTACACGCGTGTCGGCAGAGACCAAGTTCACTCAGCGCAGGCCTCTGGGCAGGTTTTTCACAATGACGCTCGATTCCGCAGGTTCCAATACAATTAGAACAATGCAGTGCTACGGTGGATGACGCCGTCATTTATAAAATGACTAAACAAGGCTCATTGGACACAAAGAAGACGCATCAGAAATTTTCAGGCTCCTGTTCAAGTAACTACTAGGAAATGACACACTTTGAAGGGATGAAAATCTATAAACAAATTACCACAGGCGTGGCAACGAGGCCAAACGGAAGAGCAGTAGAGTAAAGGTGATGCCAAATGCGTCCTCACAAGGCTTATGCCTACTTGCCAATGACTTCTGCTGGTGGCTTATATCCATCCTACTGACCTGTATTCTAGATCTTTCCCTCCCACATGTCTTCCGCCAGCAGAGTGATTACAAATGGGGACAATGCCACTGCAATGATTACTATCGCCATGGTTGGGGGAATTGGGAAAACTGGTAAGAGAATAAGTTCAACGTTTGACGCCATCGCTAAATTATTAACCAGCCAGTCTTTCAGGAAATGCCCTGCAGCTGTTTTACTCTCTGGATCAGGCAAGTCTGATCCTGCTGGAGTACGTTTGCTGGAGTAAAACCCGACTGACTTCCCCCAGGAGGAGAAAAACTGTTTCCGTGAGCGAGGGGGATCGAGCTGGGGGAGGGTGTGGGTCTGTTCTCAATGGTGAGCAGCGGGGTGTCTGTGGAGGTTTGGTGGGAGGGTCGGGGAGTCCTGGCTGGGGGCGGTGGGCAGGCAGGTGAGTGGGGAGTTCAGCTTGATTGGCAGCGCTGTCCCTGGTCCAGACACGGTGGAGAGGCGGAGATGGGAGAAGCCAAGCCTGGCACACACAGGGGAGATGTTCTCAGGAAAGCTGGTTCGTTCCGGCTGCTCCTCGTTCTACTCCTCTGCCCTTCCCCGAGGCCTTATCGGGTGCGGGAGAGCGTGCCTTTTCGGAGGGAGGGAGGGAGCAGCAGAGCCTGGTGGACGCGTTTTCATTGTGAAGAGGCGGGGCTGAGGAAGAAGCATATGGCGGTCCATCCCTTCTTCCTCCACAGACAGACCAAGTGTTAGGACAAGGGCGTCAAAGCCTGGGCAGTTCTTACTGAACGCCGTTCTTGCTAAACATTAAAAGGTAGCACAGCATTTTGCAGAGGCAGCCATAAACAGGGTAAGCCAGTGGTCGGCAAACTCATTGGTCAACAGAGCAAATGTCAACAGCTCAAAGACTGAAATTTCTTTTGAGAGTCAAAGTTTTTAAACTTAAACTTCTTCTAACGCTACTTCTTCAAAACAGACTCGCCCAGGCCGTGGTCTTCTGTGGAAGAGCCACACTCAAGGGGCCAACGAGCGGCAATTTGCCGACCACTGGGGTAAGCTGATAGGAGTGCGACTAAGGGTGAAAATAGCTAAGTGCCAGGAAGGAACCAACGTGTCATTGGTCCAGTGGTGAATGTGAGCATTGGCGCTGGATCTGAGTCCTCTGTCTCCTGTACTTGCTGCTGGTCAACAAACTACCTCAAAACAACCTCATCTCGTTTGAAAATTTTTTTACTGATTTCAGAGAAGAAGGGAGAAGAAGAGAGAGGTGGAAACATCAGTGATGACAGAGGATCATTGATCGGCTGCCTCCTGCAAGTCCCTCCACTGGGGATTAATCCTACACCCCAGGCATGTGCCCTGACTGGGAACTGAACCATGACCTGGTTCATAGGTCGATGCTCAACTACTGAGCCACTCCCAATGGGCAACATACCTCGTTTTTGAATGCAGCACCTCGAAGAGCCGACTCTTGGAGCTCAGGAACACCAGTGTGGCATGTATGTCCTCACTCTTGGAGTTCAGTGACACCAGTGTGGCATGTAGTGTCCTGACTCTTGGAGTTCAGTGACACCAGTGTGGCATGTATGTCCTCACTCTTGGAGTTTAGTGACACCAGTGTGGGATGTAGTGTCCTGGGACTCTCAGTCCAACCCAAACGATAGTCCTCATCTCCTGGCGCGAAGAGGAGCTGCCTGGGCCACTCTCACCTCACCCCATTACCTGGACAGAGAAGAGGGACCATGGACGGAGGAGGTAAAAAGCACCGACCCCAACAAACCTTGAATTTCGGTGGGCTTACCCATCAAGGTGACATTTAACAGGAGGCATCGAGAAGTACTGAGTAAGTCAAATGTTTTCAACAAATATTTTTCATCTTTAGGCGGCACGCTGATACTCCGTGAGTCAATGAAGATCAGTTTCCATGTCAGAATCTCAAGTCCGTCACTCAGACAAAATCTCTTTTCCTCCCTAAATCAGCAGCCTTGTCGTGGCCATGACATTCTTTCAAGTTTCGAGTCTAAATATAGCTGGAGGTTTTCTTGAATGCAGCATCCAATTAGAGAGCAGGACTGCAGCATCAAAGGCACTAATTGAGATTAACTGATGTATATCTGTGAGGTCAGCTAATCCTTACCGTGCCCGGCAGGAGCTTTAAAACATAAAATCTGATTGACATTTGGAGAAAGGCAAGTGTGAAAAACCCCATTCAAATAGCAGTTAAAGATATAACCTTCGCTATCACCTGTCTCCGTCTGCTTTCCTTTCTTCTTAAGGTTTAGTCCCTGTCCCTTTTCCTTCTCTCCTGTTCCTCTCTCACGTGGGATACCACACCCTAACACCCCAAAGATAACTTCAGCGCAAGTGCCATGCACAGCGATGTTTCTAGAAACGCAGCCTTTCATTTCTAAGCAGTTCAACGTGTCTTGAACAGGCTCCATTGCCCACAGTCAGAGACAGTCTCCCCCCCTCTGCGCAGACTCCAAGTATCCGTGTCCTCAGCAGCTCTTCTCTCTTCCTTGTCCTCCAGTCTGTCCGGTGAGCAAATCCTGCTCACAGTCCCTCTGGCTTGTACTTCTGTTTGTGCATCTTGTCTACCAGCTCCATTAGCAGCCTCAGCAATCTCCCCATGGCTGTTCTCTGGCACCATGGCTGCTTTATTAATTTTGTCTCCTCTTCCGTCTTCCTATTTTCCTGCTTAGAAATGTTCGATTACTAGTTGAGAGATGAAGAATGAAGTTTTCATAGGTTTTTGCCATTGATTCCCACCCTACCATATTACCCAGATCCCGAAGGGAAAGTCCCACTTCTTGCTCCAATACCCCAAGGCAAGGGGTGTCAACCTGCCTGCCCCAAGACTTTTTAAAACATGCAATACCTGACCTCTTTCCCTTAGATTGTCAAATAAAAAGATGACAGCCAAAACCGGTTTGGCTCAATAGATAGAGCATCGGCCTACGGACTGAAGGTTCCCAGGTTGGATTCCGATCAAGGGCACGTACCTTGGTTGGGGGCACATCCCCAGTGAGAGGTGTGCAGGAGGTGGCTGATCGATGTTTCTCTCTCATCGATGTTTCTAACTCTCTATCCCTCTTCCTTCCTCTCTGTGAAAAATCAATAAAATATATTTAAAAAAAAAAAGATGACCACAGCCAACACAACAATAGCCAAAATTATACCTTTTCCCCCATCAGATTGGCAAAAGAATATATTCTTCGCTGTGCCACAGAATGTTAGGAATTCGTTTATGCATGTGGCCTGAGATGAACGAGGTTGGAAATCCCGCCATGAGGCCTAGCCCCAAGGGAACGCTTCCTGTTTCTGGAAGGCCCCAGGATCTACCCATTTTCAAACTTCAGTTTCTATATTCGCCCCTCTCGGAGGCCTTTAGAAAGCCGGCAGGGCAATGGCTCTGTCCCTTTCTAACAGACATTCTGCGCTGTGTCAACAGTCTCTCTCCCTGAGTCACTTCTCATTTGCATGATGCAGCATAGTCACCGGAAGTATCTCCTCAGTGGAATTGCTCTCCTGGTGGCAGTAAGTCTAAGGAAGAAGGAAATCTCGAATGACAAAGATCTGAGAAGACAAGAGGGATCTTCAGTTTCTCAGAGCTCTTCCTCTCCTGCAGTCATTTCCATAATTCAGCCTCTCCCCCTCTTCCTGCGGAGTTCAGTTTTACTCTTTCCACGGGGCCGTCCTCCTTTCTTCTTCTCTTTTTCTTTTTCTTCTGAACCATGCTAAATTGTACCTAAACTTTCAGGCCATATTTCCTTGGAATTATTTTATTTCCCCCCTCGCCCCCCCCAAAAAAAATTCTCTGGATTCTTGCTTTTCTTTGGTTTTTAAGAAAACATTTGCTGAAAGGAAGTACGCCTACAGTAGTTTCCTTGATTTGAGGTATAAAGGACATGTAACAAGATATTAGTTTCAGCTCTACGACATAATGATTCGATATTTGTACATATTTCAAAATGCTCACCACAATAAGTCTAGTCAACATCTGTCACCTGAGCATCATGACAAAACACTGTTTTCTTGTGAGGAGAACTTTTTAAAGATCTACTCTTGTAGTAATTTAGCAACTGTTTCTTTCTTTTTTTAGAAAGAAAGACTTCATGTTTCTTGGATTCCAGCTCCAGGATAAGTTAAACTGTGGTGGAATATTCTGGTAATTGGAAGCCAGCCCTTTAACTCTTAGGGAACTTTGCTCCTGACCAAACAGGATTACGGCAACTTGAAAATGTAATTCATTCCCATTTCCTCGTTCTTTCGGACACCGATGTAGTACTTGTGTTGTTTGTCGAGGTGAAGAACCTGACTCATTGGAGCGAAAAACCACTTGGTTGATGTCTGGTGTAATGTTTCTGAAGGGTTGGGATTTCTCAATGAAAAACATTTCCAGAAAGTCAAGTGCAAGAACATCCTGGTGGAGGAAGACTCCGCAGAGGAGTGTGTGGAAAGTTTCCTCATTCCAAATGTGTCTCTCCTCCCTGGGGACATTCCCCGGGGTATGGTGCTCCTGAGGGCTTCTCTTCATATTTGATTCCTTTTGCCTCAGGACAAAACCACAACCCAGGACAGCAGAGGGCAGAGGTGAAAGTGGCCTGCTCTGAGGCATTTCCTTAAGCTGCTGGCTCAGCCATCGGCCCAAACTCTGGGCTTCATGTTCACACGAGAAAATCTATGTTCTCGTGGTTCTAACTACTTTGCTCAGTGCACGCCTTGCACTTGAAAATGTCCGACCTGATTCCAAAGTGCACACGATTCCAGCCCTAAAGAAACACATGAAGAGTCCACGGTCTCGTTCATCTTCCTCATCTTCAGGGGCCGTCCAACGCCCACCTTCTACCGAGCGAGAATAACCAACTGCTTCAAGACCTGAGGGTTCAAATCCCCCTTTCATCATGTCAGTGCCCCCTATTCCCCTGTCCCCCCCCCCCCCCGGTATCTGCTGACCCAGCACTATTAGTTCAACAGGAAGAGCAACAGAGAGCAATGCCCTCCAACTGAGAGATGAAGAGCAGAGAGGAGAGAAGGGCAGACGGCAAACCCGCTCACCTGCTGCTGTTTACCTACAGGCAAGCCAGATGCTTACAAGCTTCTTCATGTCCGACTACACCACGAGCATTTCATAGTCCCATGAACAAACACTGCCTTCTGTTTAACACGGGTGTTCAGCACATCTTTGCCACGGGCACACGATGTCATCATGGCCCTGGTGGGAGAGAGATTTGTCACACTTCTGCAAGCACAGAGCTTCCAGGGCCAGGGTGAACAGGAGGTGGGCCTGCCATCAGCACGGGGTCACAGAGGCGGTGTGGACACCCACGCCCACCGCCCTCTCTCTCTGATGTGGGGCCAGGCCTGTGAGGGGCAGAGCATTCCCTGGGCAGTGGGGACCATGGGTGCCTGCCAGGACCACGTGCTCTTCATCAGGCCCCTCCACTCCCGTGGTCCTACTGGTTTCCATGCTGTGGACCTCATGTAGCTGCTCATACCTGGAGAAACGCTGCACATAGTCTTTTTCTACAGATGCTGCTTCCCTCACAAGCCCATGCCTCCACCCTCAGCGATGGCTGAAGGCCAGCACGGGTCCCCCGTGTCTGCTGAAGTCCGTGCCCCAGGTGGTGAGGGAACCCTTCAGAACAACCTGGCTCCTAAGCCTGGGCCCCGGTACTGCTGCTATTCATGGTAAACCCTTCTCTTCGAGGCTACCCCACAATCCCAGGCATGGACGAGAAACGTTCTGATGGCTGGCACAGTCATTCTTCTGCATACTCTGACACTCATCAGCACCATCATCACATTTAGTAAGCATTTGCTCTATTCAGCATTCTCTGTGGTAGCTAGTATTATTTTACCCATATTACAGGTGACAGAACTGGTGACACTGAATGATTTTCCTACATTCGTATCCCCTCTTTCCTGGTCCTACAGGAACATAAGGCCAATGTTGCTAGTTAATCTCAGTGCCATCCCGTAGGGAGAGACTCATGACTGTGCCATTTCTCAGGAATTGGATTGACAGGAAGGGGGAGGGCAATGTGAAATTGGCAAATTTTAAAGTCTGCATAGCCCATAGCCTGGCCCTAATGAATTTTCCGTCTAATCAGGGCCAGAGTATTTAAACGGGAAAGAGTTAATAACAACCCCAGGTGATGTGTTTACACAGCGAAATGTATGATCATAGCAAGTGATTTACAGGAGGATGTCTCTATGTGAAAGGTGCCCATACTTCATCTTGGAATGAATGGGCTCTAGAGGAGGCATGTAGACACATTAACTAAAGTGACTCCCTCCTGCATTGTCAGAATGAGCAGTGTCTAGGAAACTGGATAAATAATGTGTGAAAGAGATTGGCAGCAGAAGACCCTGGACATCTCCGAATTCATTTTCTAAGGATGCGTTTCCCATATTTCTCAAAAGTGACAGAGATAAATAACAGAAGATAGTTGCACAGGATAGAAGCATAAAGTCAAATCTCCTTCATGATCCGGGCCTGTGCTCCACGCTCCACAATACTGGGATGCCCTCTCCCCTCACCCCCATCTTCATTTCAACTTCATCTGTTGAAATCATCCCATCCTGCTCAAATAATAAGTCTTCAGATAAGTCTACCCCAGTCCTCATTTTGACATAACCTTCTTCTCTGGAGGCCACTTATCCTTTGTGCTTCTCAAATGGCTCTTATCTTGTCTATTTTGTGTCAAAGTTACTTGCTCACCTCCCACTACATCAGTTGAAAGTGTCAAATCTTTTCCCAGCTTCCCTTGCAGCTAGGGCTTTGGCATGTGACGGCAATCGGATGTCCTCGCCCCAGATTTTGAGTCAAGAATTAGTCACATAAAGAATCCACTCTGGGCATTGGGAAATGGGAGTGGAGGCAGCAGTAACATTGATTTCGGGGGGCAGCATGTTCAGGGGTGGTGATGAGGGAGGGTCTGCAGCCGGCGATGCTGGCAGGGCACCCCACATGTTCTTTGCCCAGCAGCGGTGGCTGTTGTCATCTCACGGTTGCAGCCTCAGCTTCGTGATGTGTTCTGGCTCTAGCCCTGGTTGTCCCTAGCCTCGAAGTCCCTTCCAGCTTCCAGGTCTCCAGACTTTCTTCCCACTGCTTGAAAGGTCCCCAGCCAAGCTTCAAGACATTTCTCAACGAATTCAACCAGCCAGAGGTCGTTTCTGTTACTTTCTACCAGGAACTTTGGCAGGCACATTCACTTAAGCTATTGTTTCCTTGTTCTGCTCTGAGTAAAGAAGGGAGCTGTTAAATATTAGCTGTTGTATGGTAACTTCCGTAACCACAAGGACCACTGCTAGGCTCGTCAGCTGTCATTAATGGAAAACTCCATGGATTGTTTGGACAAGAAGGGGATATTTGTTGGAATCAATATGCTCATAAATCTACATTATACCTAGCTTGTCTCATGTATGTAATGCCTCTACATCTAAAAAAAAAAAAAGGGAGGGGGTGCCTAGCTAGTTTGGCTCAGTGGATAGAGTGTCAGCTCCCTGGACTGAAGGGTCCCACATTCAAATCTGGTCAAGAGCACAGGCCAGGATTGTGGGATCGATCTCCAGTAAGGGGCGTGTAGGAGGCAGCCAATAAATGATTCTCTCTCATCACTGATTTTCTATCTCTCTCTCTCCCTTCCTCTCTTAAATCAATAACAAAAAATTTTAAAGGGGGGGGGATGGTTAAATGATTGTTAAGCCAGCTACTATGATGAGAGTTGGAGAAGAAAGTATGTCATCTTCCTTACTCAAAGTTTGATAATGTGGGTGACATTTTTTTCTCTTTAGCGAGATTACTCTGAATCTCTCGACACACTGAGTTTGTGTATTAAAGCAAGAGATTTACAAATACTGTAGTTTGTTAAAAGAATAACTGCCATACCTCACAAAAGTGTTTATATCAATAACTTCATGTGCTACATTCATGATAGTACATATAGCCAAACATTTATATCACTATTCTTTTTTTTAAAATATATTTTATTGGTTTTTCACAGAGAAGAAGGGAAAGGGACAGAGAGTTAGAAACATCGATGAGAGAGAGACATCGATCAGCCGCCTCCTGCACGCCCCTTACTGGGGATGTGCCTGCAACCAAGATACATGCCCTTGACCGGAATCGAACCTAGGACCCTTCAGTCCGCAGGCTGATGCTCTATCCACTGAGCCAAACCGGTTTTGGCACTATTCTTCTTCTTCTTTTTTTTTTTAATGTAATCTATCTGTCTTGATCTTCAAAGCCAGCATATGATGTAATAATGTGTAAATCACAAGTTCAGGAGTCACTGCATCCTCACTTTTTAAAGAGCAGATTTTTAGGTTTAGTAATTAGCTCTAAGTCACCCACACTAGCTAGTGAAAAACCAGGACTAGACTGTAGTCTCTTGACCTCCAGCAAGTTGCTCTATCAGATTTAAAGGATTGAAATAAGCTCATCAGTCAATCAACGTGTCAGCCAAGTATTTCCTTAAGCCTCTGTGGGATCCCTAACATTGTCCTAACCCCTGCCACTTGGGATGTAGAGAAACCATTTAACATGGCGCTGTTTCCCACTATCTGACTCTTCATGTCATCCCCAATGCCAAGAGCCCAGTCCCAACATGAAGTAGAGAGAAGGGAGAGAGAAAGAAGAGGACGAAATGTCTCGTTTCTGTAGAGCAGTGAAGGCTAGCCATGACTAGTGGCATGTCCCCTTAATGTCCTCAGGGACGTGATCCATAAAACGTAGCTGCAGCAGGAGAAGGAGCCAGACTGAGCAGAGTTGGGAATCTGGGAAGATCGGTTTCCCCCTTCTGTTATGATGGTCTTCTCCTTTGTTCTCATCTCCCTGATCTCAGTGCCCCAGACTCTCTGGGAGTCCCCTTCCCGGCAGACCTTGGGAAACTGTTCTCCCACCTTATTTACAGGGAGCGGTTAATGATTGATCATGGTGTAATATGCTACCTGTCCCAGCAGAGCTTCAAAGCCTGGATGAAGAAGATGAATTGCCTGGGACCACGAGGCATCTTGTTAGCTAATGAAGGGAGTGAGTCGGGGACAGAGGATCTTTCATCGGCTTTTAAATTAATACCACTACACTTAGGGTCAACTTTTTTAGTACTCTTTTTTTTTTTTTCACGGATATGGAAAGATCTATTATATTACAGATACATTTCACGTTCCTCTTAGAAAAATGTGAAAGATTACCTTACAGGTTAAATGAAGATAATGTTGAAAAAAAAAACCACTAATAGTAATCAGTAGCAAGACCTAGGGAACAGCACAATATGGTGGGGGAAAAAAAACATACACCTGGAGTATATAGTGAGTAGATTTGGTGGCCTTTCTCCCAAAATACACATCTACATCCTCACCCGTGGGCCCCGGGAATGTGACCTTACTTGGTAAAAGGCTCTTCTCAATTGTAATCCAGTCTAAAGTTAGGTGGACCCTAAATCCAATGACTGGCACCCTCAGAAGAGAGACCCAGAGGACGTACACCAGCAAAAGGAAGCAGACCAGAACCTGCCCCCACGTAGCCACCAGCCAAAGCAGGCCTGAACTAACTCAAGGTGGAAGAGGGGAGAATGTACTCTCCCCTGGAGTCCCGGGCGGAGCAAAGCTCAGCTGACATCTGTCCTTCAGAGCTCTGCAAGAACACAATTCTCTTGATTTAAGCCACCAGACCTGTGGTAACTGACACGGCGGCCTAGGAAATGAGCGCAGAATAGCGTGTGGAATCACGCTTCCCCATCCCCGTCTGTTACTGCTTCTGTCCACCATCTATGGATCTTTTGACCTTGGTTTCTAATTCTTCTCCTAGCCTCGGATTTCTTAACTGCTCACTCACAGGGTGGTTCTTCCTCATAGATAAAGTTTTCTTTTAGCCGTAACAATCCTAATGTTCTCCTTGTGTTCAATGTTTGATGTTTTAATCAGTCCTTTTTCGTAAGTGTCCTGTGAGGAATGTAAGGCTCCAGAGAAAGGGGCATTGGGGCACGGAGGGAGTCATTGTTGCATTCAGTTGTTCATCCCAAACCGTTCCTGGCACCTCTGCTATGTCCAGGCACTTTCTTGTGTGTGTGATGGCTACAGAGATAAAGTTACTTGACCACGGTTGTTAGCTGGGATAGTAGAGACTCGTTAATTATTCCCAGCGATATATCTTCTCTTACTTTCTGGAAGGCACCTGAAAGGCAAGATTAAAAATTACCTTTCCTGGCCCCAGAAGTAGCTATGTGTGCCTACCTGACCAATGTGTAGGCAACGGGCAGGAAGAAGAGGTAAATGTCCCCAACAGAGGAAAGAAGGTCCTTCTTCATCCTTCTTCTCTCTTGAACAAATACAGTGGTACCTCGAGATACGAGTGCCCTAACATACGAGATTTTTGAGATACAAGCCGTCGAGCGAGCGATTTTTGCTTTGAAATACGAGCAACATTTGAGATAGGAGTCATCGCGCGGATCGGCCGGCTGCCCACGACCCACCAGTTTACCGCGACTCGAGCGTCTCATAGTTTCCCACGCCTCAAGGTGACGGAACGAATTAAACTCGTATCTCGAGGTACCACTGTATATCTTTATTAACATTTCACCTTTCATATTGCCTGTTGTCCTTGCATGCACCAATTTTAGTTAATTAACTTCAACCACATAGTACTTAAAAGTATTGAGCTAAGGACGGAAAGAAGACAAAGATAAACCAGGAATAGATCATGTCTGTAAGAACTTAGGATCAGTAACCATTCCTTAGGTAAATATTGGAGAAAAGTCATCCGTGCATAAGTCTAACACCAGTGAGAGAGTTCCGAGGGCCATGAGTGCTTCCAAATCAATGATGGGAGGGTGGACGACCCCACCAACCTCCCAGGGAGCAGCCCCCCTCACGGGAGAGGGCCAGTGGGTGAATAATAAAAAGTGTGTGCTCAGAGACTGGTAGCAGACACCCCGAGATCATCCGATGGAGAAACACTCTACCTCGCTGCTTCTCACTGCTTGCTCCCTTCTTGGACAGCGAGGCCCACTGCTGAGTGATTGGCTTTGTCATCCTTCGACTGGTTGATGGGGAGACACCCCAAATCAGCCCCTGCCATTTCTTCACAGGCTAGACTCTTGCTCTCTCCTTCCTCATCCACAGCATCATCTCCCTGGTTCAAATGCTGTAGTTCGTAGTAACGCTCCCTTTGAATGAGAGAGCAAGAGTGTCCGATCAGTGGAAGTTCATTTCAGAGTCTTCAATGGAACGGCTAGAGCTCGGACAGATGAACTTAGAGAAAACCGCTCTCAATGAAAAACGTACGCCAGCGCTTTCAGGGAATGTGGCCTGAGATTATTATTATTTTTCCTCAAGTCTATGTTACCCTGCAGTAGAGGCAATGCCCTTCTAAGTAAATTTCTATATGCAGCATGAATGTTTATTTTTCAGGACCTTGACACTTTGCAAATAGGCGTGCAAGTCTAAAGTGCAGTCTAACATGCTACACAAAAGGCGAGAAGCTGGTAAGCGTATCCAGGAATCCCAGCTGAGGCAAAGCTGCCAGAAGGGGGACAAACAGAAGCCGAAGCTGCTGGCACATTTTCCTCCCTGTCTGTGGCTGGCGCTGACTCCACAGCCCACGTTTTTCATGATGGAAATGATAAAGACTCCGGGGTGTGTACCATCTTGAGGTCCTATTGAATCCAACTGACTATTTTTAGGTCAAGATTGGTATACCTGCTAGTAACAAACTAACACAACTCTCTTCTCCAGTACTACTTTTAAATATATAAGCTTTACTCAAATCCTGAAATACCCTATTTTCTGGTGTATAAGACGACTTCTTAACCCAGGAAAATCTTCTCAATAGTCGTCTTATACGCCGGGTGTCATCTTATAGGGCGAGTATATCCCAAACTCTATATTTTAACTGGAAAAGTTGGGGGTCGTCGTATACGCCCAGTCGTCTTACATGCCGGAAAATATGGCAGATAAACTTATGAAACCTTTGGTCTTGTCTCGTGAGAATCATGAAATTGAATGAAAGCGCTCCTCACGCATCGCAGTCATCAAGTTGGGTTGCAAGGCGAGATGGCGTATTGCAGAGGAAGATTCAAAACGGTCACTGAAATGCGTTCGAATGTTCATTTGTTGTATGTTTTATGAATGTTTTCATTCAGGTAATTTCTTTTTCTACATGGGGTCATCAAGTTACTACCCATCAGAAAAACATTTTTAGAATCTTGAAGGTCGGAAGGAGGGCTGGAGCAGGTTGACCTTGGCAGTTGACCTTGCCATAGAGGGTCATGCAGCTCTCCAATGGAGGGCAGTCAGAGAGCTTTCCTCACCTGGTACGTGAGAGCCATGTCCAGAACAAGCACACCGAAGAATTGATAAACGAGGAATCAAAAAAAAAAATGCATGATTTATCTGTGGAGGAGGAGCTTGGCTGTCCTTAGGGGATGATTACATGGGTCTCCAAATACTCATTTCTTCGCAGGGTTTCCTGGGTGTTTAAAACGAAAAACAGGGAAGCGGTCACTAGCTTCAGTGGCATTTGGTCCTCAATCAAATATGACCTCACGGTAGTGACATTTCAGAGCAGTTACCCCAGGAGATTAGAAGTCACTCCTCAAACATCGGTTGTGTGAGACTTGACTTACCATCTTCCTTCCTAAGGGTGTCACCCTTTTGGGTTTCTCAGGGGGGGGGGAGCATCACTGTCCCCAAAGGAGCCTGGTAAGTGAGCACCTGAAAACCACCTGTCACCCCCACAGGGCACCACCTGTCACACGCTCCGTCATCAGACTCACAGCGGTCTCGTGCCTGCTTAGGGCAGGGCTGTTCCAGGTGATGGGGGTGGAGCCGTGATCCAAACAGCGGCTCTGTTCCACGGAGCTGGCATTCTGGAAGGAGAGGCTGATACACCGAATGTGGGTGCTCAGCGGAGAGAGGAGCAGGAAGAAAGGTAAACGGGCAAAGGGACGGGAGGCAAGACGCCATCCGCCCTCGGTGCCCTCGGTGCAGGTACCTGTCACCTCGCAGAGCAGGGCGACAGCAGCTGGGTCACATGCACCCGTGCTGGCGTCTACCAGCCTCTCTGAGACACTCGTCAGACCTCTTCAGTTTCCTCCGTGAATTCCTCACAGCTCCTCACCCCCTGGAGACATAGCCCTCACTGTCTGCCCCAGCATCCCGGCCCCCGTGGCCCGGCCCCGCCTCGGTCTCCAGCCAGGAGTCTGGTCTCCTGCCTCCGTCTCAAGTGCAACCTGCCGGCGGCTATTTGCGGCTCGGCGTGGACTGCCGGGCGTTTTGTTCTGCGTCTTCTCCTCGCGCCATTAACCGTCGTGGCTGATGTGCGCTCACGCTTCGTGCCCAGCCCGCCGCCCAGGAGGCGGGCCTCCTCCTCCACCTGCCTGCCACCTCTTGACTCTGGAGCACTCTGTGATCCCGCCCTGCTCCTGCCCTCCGATGACATGCCTGTCAGTTCTATAATCTCCCATGATGCCTCCCGGCTTCTCTCCGCTGCTCTCTTTGCACATTGTAATGCCCTCCGGGGTCAGTCTGGTCTGCCCACTGGGCTTCTCTTGAGAGAAAGCGCCGGCTTCCTCGGCTCTGTCTCCGCAGCAGCGGCCGGCAGATGCTTGGTCCGTACTGAGTATGCGGGGCGTTTTGTTCAATGGATGAGCAAATAAATGAATGAGTCAGTGGCGTTCTAAGATCCCCAGTCTCAGCATGGAGGAGAGAATGAAATACGGAGTGACCGAGCCGGGGGAAGGCAGGCGAGGGAGGAGGAACATGTTCAGGAATCCTGAGAGGCCAGAAGGAACAGCGGAACCCAGGCAATCCAGACAGTCAAAGCAGGAGGAGTCAAAGCTGTGAAAATTCCTATTTCCCATGGTCTTAGGAACCAACACACCGCTCCTCGGTGTAGCAAAGGGTAGCCATGTAGTTTGCTGTTGTCCTAGGAAGACTGTTGCCCATGCGACACCACGATTCAAGACAACATTTCATTTATTTGTCATTAGAAAGAAATATTTCACAATATATAATTACATATTGTTTTTGTGGTTAATCCCTATGCTTTAATGATGTGCAATTTGTAACAACGAAAATACATCCTGCCTATCCGATATTTACAATACAGTTCATCACAGTAGCAAAATGACAGTGATGAAGTAGCCACGGAAACCATTTTATGGTTGGGGTTCACCCCCCCATGAGGAGCTGTCTTAAAGGGTCGGGGACTTAGGAAGGTTGAGAACCACTGATTTAGAGGATGACCTCCGATATAAGGCAATCCCTGGACCGACGCTGAAGGTGTTGGTGTGCCAGAAAAGCATCCTGCAGTGCCACGGAAGGTGGGGGCTGAACCAGGTTTATTTATTTATTTTTAAATATGTTTTTATTGATTATTTTTAGAGAGAGAGGGAGAGAGAGAGAGACATCAATGACGAGAGACATCAATGATGAGAGACAATCAGGGATCGGTTGCCACCTGCATGTCCCCTACGGGGATGGAGCCCACCACCGGGCCTGGGCCCTGACTGGGAGTGGACCCAGTGACCTCCTAGCTCCTGGGCTGGCGCTGAAGCCCTGAGCCACAGGGCTGGGCGGGCCGAGGTGGAGAGATGGCCTGAGCCACAGGGCTGGGCGGGCCGAGGTGGAGAGATGGCCTGAGCCACAGGCTGGCTCCTGGAGGTCTGGGCTGCAGGGAAGACTGGAGTGAGGGCGTAAGGGCGGAGCCAGCAGGAGCAGCAGCTAGAAACCCAGACCAACCCTTTAATGGCGACTGGCTGCCAACCAGCCTTTCCACTGGGATATTGTCCCGAGGTCCGATCGGCAGGCACCCAGCGCGCCCCCAGGGGACAGCTGGGCAGAGCCGCAGGCTCACTCCCGGGCCAGGCTCCCAGGTACACAGGTGAGAGAGGACCTGTGTGCAATAGCAGGTGCTGCAGACCGTAGTGCTGAGTTTCCTGAAGCAAAGCGTTTATGATTTGGGGTGGTGAACACACAATACGAGGCACCCGAGTGCGGCATAGAATTGTACACCTGAAACAGATGTCATTTTATGAACTGGCTAGAGGCTCCATGAACGAAATTTGTGCACTGTGGGGTGTCCCTCAGTCTGGCCTGCATCCTTCCAATCTGGGACCCCCGGGGATCGGGCCTAAACTGGCAATAGACATCCCTCTCACCATCTGGAATTGCTGGCTCCTAACTACTCGCCTGCCTGGCTGCCTGGTTGCCCCTACCCACTCTTCCTGCCAGTCTGATAGCCCCCTAACTGCTCCCCTGCCAGCCTGTTTGCCCCTAACTGCCCACTCCTTTCAGCCTGGTCACCCCTAACTGCCCTCCCCTGCAGACTTGATTGCCCCCAACTGCCCTCCCTTACAGGCCTGGTCCCTCCCAACTGCCCTCCCCTGCTGGCCATCTTGTGGTGGCCATCTTGTGTCCACATGGGGGCAGGATCTTTGACCACATAGGGGCAGCCATCTTGTGTGTTGGAGTGATGGTCAATCTGCCTATTACTCTTTTATTAGATAGGATAGAGGCCTGGTGCATGGGAGGGGGCCAGCTGGTTTGCCCTGAAGGGTGTCTCAGATCAGGGTAGGGGTTCCCTTGGGGCATGGGGTGACCTGGGCGAGGGGCCTGTGGTGGTTTGCAGGCTGGCCACACAACCCCCTCCCCCATTGACCCAAGTGGAGGCCCTGGGATCTGAGATTTATTTGTTTTCTACAATTGAAACTTTGTAGCCTGGAGCGGAGCCAAGCCTCCTGCTCACTCCGTGGTGGCAGCCATTTCTGTTGGGATTTATTCATCTTCTATAACTGAACCATTATAGCCTTAAGCGGAGGCCCAGGCTGCCTGGGTATGCGTAAAGCATGGCTTCCTCCGTCGCTGGGGAAACCCAAGACTCCTTCCTGCTCGCTCTGTGGCCCCAGCCATCTTGGTTGGGGTTAATTTGCATACTTGCTCCTGATGGCCTGGTGGGTATGGCTAGTGGGCGTGGCTTATAGGTGTAGCAGAGTGATGGTTAATTTGCATATTACTCTTTTATTAGATAGGCTATACACTGAGTGGGCAGATTATTATGCATTCAGAGATCATAATAATCTGGCCAGTCAGTGTGTACATATATTGCATGTAATGCATCTATTACATACTGTAGTGCATCTAGCTATATAGTATATCAATACCTTTATATGTGGGTGATGGAGTGCACTATGGTTTTAAATGATCACACTCTGTACCTGAGGCACAATTCTGCCTGGGGTGTGTGTGTGTGTGTGTGCGTGCCTCAGAAGTGTCACAAAGCACGTGATGCCCTCTAAGTCTCCGCCGCCCCTGGAGGGCTGAGTGAGCTGTCCCCGAGCTCACAGGCTCACCGCCGGCGCCTGGCAATTGGTACCAATCACCGCAGCCCACCGCCCCCCACCCCAGCAATCTGTGCCAATTGTTAGCCCAGGGGAAGCCAGCCCCTGGCCCGAGACCAGGCTGCATTAATTTATATTAAAGCCCTGCCTTCCAGAGACAGGCTGGGGAATGAAGGAAATAATAAAAAAGACACATCAAATACGCCGAAAGGAATTTTGAATATTTTTGACGCCGGCGTTTTCCTCTTACAAACATAAACCTTTCTTCAGAGCGATTGGGAATCAAAAGCCTGTTTGAGTGCACATGATTTCTGGCAATTGTATAATTCATAAATAGACCGATGCTTATGGAACACGGGGGGAAAAAAATGTGCTCCCGAGGAGGTATCAGCCATGCCAAGTCTACTGCTGAGACCATAAACCAGTGACAATAGGGGTTAATAATAGGAATGTGGGTAGTCCTCCACTCCTCACAGAGCGAACAGCCCCGCTATAATTACAATTTTCTTTCTTTTTTTTTTTCTTCCTGCTACAGAGAAATGAATCAATATCCAAGTAGAGAGAGAGGATGAAAATGTCTGCCGTCATTTGTGCCGCTCTTCAAAAAGAATTGGCTTCTTAGGTCTGCAAGTCAATGGTATCACTCAAAACTATTACAAGGCTCTTTATCAAATTGTGTAAATTAAAATTTGTTTTGACCTATGGACGGCTCTTTTATGTGATTTTTTTTTGCTGGAGACTGAATAATCATGCACCATTTCCTCTTCTCTTCCAAGTCGCTTTCAGAAAGAATCAATATGTTATTCCAGTGGCTGTTTAGGCGGATCGACTCTTCATGGGCGCTTTGGCTAAGGTGTTCCGTCATCGGGATGATTCTATACAGATGCTCCTGGCCCGGCTGGTTATGCATTAGGTCCGGGAACACATGTGATTAATGATTGCCATAACTCCGGTATGTCCCGGGGACTCTGATCCTTCCCAAGAAAAATAAGAGCCGGTCTGATGGGACTCCAATAGAGCCTGGTCAACTGGTAAAACTGAGGATGTGCACAGTGAAAAAGGCGTGTTTTTTTCCACAGACCTCGGGCTGGAACAAGCTAGGGATGTGGTCTACGTTACGACCATAGCAGGTCGACCTTCTGTGCGGGTTCTGTATCATTCTGCGCACCTGCGTTCGCAGGAGGGCCCTGGCCTGAAGGATCGCCCAGATTGTGCACCAAGCGCACCCTTTCGAGAGACCAGTTGTATTCTAAATCGACTTCCACGCCCACCTAACGAACTTGATGGAACTCAACGTTGCAAGTAAAATGGGAAGTTGAAGAAAGACATGAACTCTGGGGTTTTGTATATTTCTCATTTTTCCTTTCCAGGAGTACCCTGTTTCCCTGAAAGTCAGACCTCCCCCGAAAATAAGACCTACCTCCCGTGTTGCCTCTCGCTGTCATAGAAGGCATCCCCCCGAAAATAAGACCTCCCCGATCATAAGGACTCCCTTGAACGTAAGGCCTCCCCGGAATAGAAGGCCCCCGAAGCTACCGTCAGGCGTCTGCCTCCTGATTTAAAGAGACCTCGCCCGGCCTGAACAGCTCCGGCTGCGCTGCGGCCCATCAGGGAGCTGGTTGGTGATGACAATGACTATCGTCCCATAGACAGGTCATCCATTCCCTTTTTTTCAACAATAAACGTGTACCGTCTTCTTCTGCATGGAAAAGTAAGACATCCCCTGAACATAAGACCCAGCGCATCTTTCGGAGCCAACGTGAATAGAAGACGCTGTCTGATTTTTCGGGGACACAGGGTATGCCATTACCTTTTTCAGAGGTAGCCCCACTCTTTCCGGGGCATGGCGCGGACTGCCAGTCCTTGGTCTGGTGAGCTCAGCTCCTCTTGCCTGTGTATTCACGTTGCGAGGTTTCTGCCCTGGGATTCCCTGCTCCCCCTCCTCTCCCTCTCCCTCTCTGCCCTTCACTGCCGGCCACTCCCCGTGCCCCCAGCAGCCCGGGCTCCCCCTCAGCAGCTCCAGGATCCTGAGTATCAACGCAGTTTCTTTGGAGCCCATCCCACTCCTTCCTGAGAGCCTCGGGCCGAGGAGGGTTTGGAAATGCCTGCGAGGACTCTCCAGAGGCCCCCGAATTCCATCTGTGTGCAGACAACGCATAACGACGGCAGGCCCCATCGCTCAGAGGGAAGACAGACCCGGTTCTGGAGCAGCGGATCTCAGCGCTCTGTCTCGGCGCTCATCGACTCATGACCCGGCAAATGCGCACTCTGCTCCGCTTCCTTCACAGAAATGGAAACGGAACCCCCTTCCTGTACCATCCCCCAACCTTGCCCAGAGGTCCAGAATTTTACCCAGGGCTTAGCGCCTCCAGAGCACGCTCATTCAGCCTTAGCGCAGCCTCTCCAAACGCGGTTTATTAGTTCGTTAACACATTCACTCCACGGAGGAAAAGCGCCAATACACTTTTTTTAAAATATATTTTATTGATTTTTTTTTTTACAGAGAGGAAGGGAGAGGGAGAGAGAGTTAGAAACATCGATGAGAGAGAGACATCGATGAGAGAGAGACATCGATCGGCCGCCTCTTGCACGCCACCCACTGGGGATGTGCCCGCCACCCAGGTCCATGCCCTTGACCGGAATCGAACCTGGGACCTTTCAGTCCGCAGGCCCACGCTCTATCCCCTGAGCCACATCGGTTTTGGCACGCCAATACACATTTCAAACGTCAATACAACGGACTGTCTTTCTTCCCGAGCTGCTTGTCCCTGTTAAATAACGAACAGCCTGAGCGGCCGTACCTCGGTGATGGGAATCACTTTTCCATTTCAGGTTCCACTTCCCGCTGAGGGCGTCCATCTCACCAAGTCCATCTCGGCATCCAGGGACACGTTCTTTCTGGGGTTCAACAGAAATTTACTGTCTCCGCGTCCTCGCGCCGGACTCTGGACAGTATCAGCGGGCATCCTCCTCCTCCTCGGCCTCGCTCCTGAAGCACCCCCTCCTAAATAAAGGGGAGAGAAGCTGAGAGGCCGATGCTGACGTTGGTGCGCATGTTCTGACTCCTGCCAGCGGAGAAGGTGAGGGTTTCCCTTTGCCCACAGTTTTCTCTGCCAAACGCTGTTATTTAATTCCTCTTAATTCTTTTTTTTTTAAATTCCTGCTTCCAGAAATAACCCTATTGGTTAACTTAGTTACCAGCTCTTACTCTTTGTATATGTTCAGATAGAACGTTCCCCTACCTGTTCTGGCATGGAGGTGGCCGGATGAAGATGCTTACACTATTAATAGTGTCCTAATGAATACCAGGCCTATTCTGTTATGCATAATATCTTGGAACTAATTTCTCTGAGATGGAGCCTCATCGGACTCCGTACATTTTAGGGTTCTTAGGCAGGTATTGTATCTTCCTCATTTTCATGCATTCTTGGTGCCAAGTGCTGTAGAAGGTGGACAGTAAAGATGGAAGAAGCGTTCAGCGGAGATCCCATCCATCTCGCTGGCTGGGTCCCTGTTAGAACGCAGAGATCCAGCTGGCACTCAGTCATGCCCGCCCCTCACCCTGGGGTTCTCTGGTAGGCTTACTGTTCCCACGCCCTAAAAGTACCGCTGTGTCCTCTCCTCTCCACACACACTCCTCACCCCCCATCTATTGTCAAGCGAGAGCCTCATTTCCTGTTTTATTAAGAAAACAGAAGCCATTTGATAGGGAATGCCTCCTGTTTTCTGTGCCCAATCTAAAATCCCTCCTACACTGGCATCTGCTCTCTCCCTGATATACCCCCCGAGGAAGACTCCCCTCCCCCCGCAACAAAAGCAGACTCCTTACCCCGCTGGGTATCGCCCCACCTTGTCACAGCTCCTAGGACTCCGGCTCCCGTGATGATGACCTCTCTTCCCTCCGGCAAAGTCATCTCCCTTAGCGTCTGAATAGAGTCTAGAATCTCCCATCGTCCATAAAAATGCGTCCTTCTCCCTCCCCGAATAATCCCATTTCTCTGTGCCCCTTCAAAGCTAAGCATCTAGAGGAATGGCATACATTAGCTGTGTACATGTCTTCACCTCCCACACCTCAGCCAACTACAGAGTGCTTTGCACCCCATAATTTTACCGAAACCGTTCTTATCAAGACCACAGTGACACCGGAGGGCCTCCTTCCACACCCCGCTTTCTGATTTATATCCCTGGAACCTCCAGAAATCTTGGCCCAAGTCAGCCACTCCCTCCTTGAAACACTGCCCTCTTCACCTCGCCCAGCGCTCTCCTGGTTTTCCTCAACTCAGTGGTGGCTCTATTTCTTCTGCTTCCCCCCTCTCCCCCCACCCCCCCGCCTGTTCCTCTCCTCTCACTCCGAATTCTTTCATTCCTCTCTGCGCTTCTGATTGCATCTTACTATCCGTCTGCCCCTTATTCTTGGAGATCGGACCCCTTTTTATGAATTTAGGGGTATCTTCACGGGAATGCCTCCTAGAATTGATCGTGGCTGCACATGTCTCCTTTAAGGAAGATTCTAATGAAGGACAGGATGAAATTTTAGGGCTTGGTAGGAAGGAAGGCTGAGAAGGAAGGTAAGGGACATGAAAACTTACAGTGCCTCTCATTGTACCTCAAAGATCCGTTTATGATGAGAGGGGGACCCTCACCCTCCTGGACCAGACTCTAAGCTTACTCTACCCCCTGCCAGTCCCGGGACCTTACTGAAGTTAAATAACTTACGCACATTGGGATAACTACATGAGATATAAATTTTATAGTATAATACCTTTGTTTGAAATATCTGGACATCACTATTTTTTGTTTCTATTGTAATAACTTTTTTTTAATGACAGTCTTGTACGTGGACAAAATTAGTATCTTACACCTCAAGAATTAAAACTGGCAATGATGAAAGAACACATTAACTCATAAAAGCATATATTTGTAATTGCCAGATATAAGATTCCTCCTTTCATAGGTAGGCTTCCTTTGAAGATACAGCAGTAGCAGGCTTGTCTGACGCGTACACAATGTTCTTTGGTTCAATAAACTGTTCTTCAAAGCATGTTATTCCCTAATTGCAAATAGAAGAGGAGCATAAAATAGAAATGATTTGAAACAAAATGCAGAAGTTCATTATGGGAACTGCAGCACTGGTTTTATTTGCAAATACACTCTTTTTTTTCCTTAAAGAATTTCCATACAGGGTTTCCTTACAGGCTTCCATGAAGGGCCTTCCCCAGCAGCCCCCAACAGCAGGAGGATTTGAGTCTCTGTGGAACAAGGTCATTAACTGTCACAACTACTGGATGGCCCAGCCTCTCCCCTTTAAGAACATGCCCCCCCACTTTTTTTACATCTAGAAAATAAACCTAAAGTAAGGTACTAGAGGAATTGGGTTTTGTTCATTCAGAAGGCCATCTTTTTTTTTTTTTAATTGATTTTTTACAGAGAGGGAGGGAGAAGGATAGAGAGTTAGAAACATCGATGAGAGAGACATTGATCAGCCGCCTCCTGCATGCCCCCAATGGGGATGTGCCCGCCACCAAGCTATATGCCCTTGCCTGGAATCGAACCTGGGACCTTTCAGTCCGCAGGCTGATGCTCTATCCATTGAGCCAATGTGGTTTCGGCCAGAGGACAATCTTAAATGTAGACTTTTTGTTCTGAATATTCATACTCTGGTATGAATATCATTTAATTAGTCACAAATAAGTTTACTTTGTGATATTGCTATGCTACCATTACGGGGATATGCAAATATGGTCATTATGGCATCAAGAGCTGTTTACTTGAAAGATGGTGTGGTCATGTGTTGTTTTGTTTTTGTGTCTCAGTCTGTGTATGTTTGAGTGAAGTTGTTGCCTTATTTTAGCAAACGATTAAACGGTGACATATTTAGTAAAGTATTCCTTGGGAATCGATCCACACAAGATGCAATTAGTTGAGGTGCGTGAGAGGAGGAGACAACTCTTAGGTTCAGGAAATGTGTGTGGCGAAGGACCGGGCAGTGGGGCGAGTGAGGCAGGCTGGGTAATGCTCCTGGAGATACTCTAGGTGCCAATGATGGCAGAGTGAACACAGCCATCACTCGTTGAGGCGAAGGGTGTCTGTTAAGGAAAGTATGGCTTCCGGTTGCCAGGCCCACAGCTTGGAACATGGCAGATGCTTCACAGGAACAGCCATGAGTCATGCCTGCCGGAAGTGGACCCCTAAATATCCCCTTTAGTAATGAAAGCAGAGCCACGTGAATGGTGCCCGTGCAGAGCAGAGTTATATTTGAAAAAGCTTCCCCCCAACATGGAAGTGGTGGTCAGGGGGTGGGATTAAAGTAAGAGAGGCGGCCAGAGACGGGAGAGACGCTGGGTGCCATGCAATCAGCGAATGTTCACCAGGAGAAGCATTAACTCAAATTCCAATATGGACCCGGGATACGCTCACTGGACAATTCAGTTAGGCATTTGGTAGCTAAAGTCTAAAGCAGATTCTTGACCGTCTATGTCAAGGACATGAGTAATGTGTCTGTCATCATTTCTTCAGTGTTTGTGTAGTCACCTTCACACGAGGGCAAGAGTATCCCTCTTTATTTAGAATCTTTTTTCCAAAAGCATTTATTTTTTCATAAAGCATCTTTATACTAAAAGATGGCTACAATTGAAGAAGACATATTAAGCATATCATAATTCTAGAAAATATTATTTATCTTGTTCTGACTGCCTTAAAAATGGGATCTACCACGCAAAGAAAAATAGAAACGCAAGGTAAACAATATAACTCTATTTAACAAGGGATGATATATCGCTTTGTTTTCAATAACAGATTCAATCTTCTTTTTCCCTGGATTAAAAATTAATCTTTTTCATTTTTATGACCCTGCACATATTGATTTTAGAGTATTTTAAAACAATATGCAATATTAGTGGATATATTTTTTTATATCTGAAATTATGTCTTCAAATACAAGGTACAGTATTATTTACTAAAGGTGTCGTTTTCATAAGTATGGATATTACTATTTTGGAACATTGATTTTGAAGGCATAATCTTTAGTTGTTCTAAAGGAAGAACATTTTTAATAAAATAGCCTATTCCTAATGCTTTATCCAGTGTGTTGATTAATCAATTAACGTGTCCAATCCATAAACTCTAAAATTTCTAAAAGCATAGTTTTAGAGTAAATTACATAATCAATTTTTTTTGTTTCATCCAGAAAAATGTCTAGCAGAGGAATCTAGGAAAGGGGAAAGAAGACTGCATTTTGCGTCTTTGTCCAACTCCATCTCTTACCAACAGTGGATATACAGTCTATAGACAGATTAACCAAGGTAAGAGCAGATGACCGGGTAAGCCGAAATGACCGCCGGTTCATTTACGGGAGAGCGGAAGTCCCCCATCCGCAGAAGGTGAGCATCCCTCCGGTGTGGGGGCGTGGCCACAGTCCTCGTAGAGCTTCCTGCCTTTCTTCTGGATTTGGAATGCAGGCAAACAGAGTCAGTCACGTATGTCGGTTTGCAGAAAGCCACCTGATCTGTTATTTCCTTTACTGTGGGAATTCTGCTCTTTCAACATGGCAGCTAATCAAGGTCTGAGGTCACGTTCATGAGCATCTCCTGGGCCCTCCAACGGAAGCATTCTGGATTCCTGGCCCCTGCAATCTGCAGCCGATGCTTGGCCTCGATCCCTTCCTCACAGGGAAATGTAGACTCCAAGACTGCAAACGCTCTTACGTTTTTCTATTCCCAGACATGGTATGTTGAATCACTCAGAGGTGCATTGCCATCTTATGAGCAGGCTTTATTGAACTCACCAAGTAGGGTGCTGTGCTAGGGCTCATACCATCCCTGAGGTGTTACTGTGAAAGTAGAGCAGATATTGTGGAATAAAGGAAGGTATAAGCTGGGTGAAGAGGCAGGAAGAGGACACCCAGTCATTTAAAACTAGTGTTAATTGAGCCCAGCTGGTGTAGCTCAATGATTGAGCATCAACCAGGAACCAAGAGGACACGTGCTCAGTTCCAGTCAGGGCACATACCCAGGTTGCAGGCTCAATCCCTTGCTGCTGATCAGTGATTCTCTGTCATTCTCTCTCTCTCTCTCTCTCTCTCTCTCTCTCTCTCTCTTTCTCTCTCTCTCTCCTCCTTTCTGAAATCATAAGAAAAAAAGTTGCATACAAATCCTAAGATCTTGACAGACACAAAGCAATGAATAAAGTCCAATATCAATCCTGTAAACTATTACTAATTTACTTTCAATTTTTAGTAGAAGCTTAAACTAAAGTATCTGACCGAAAGACTTCACTTGACTTCACAATGACGGCAAAATTTTGAAGGTATCTCCATTAAAGTCAGAAACAGGAAGAGAAGAGCTATTAAAATGGCTGCTCTTCACCATGAAAAGATGGTTCTAATAAAAAAATACAGAGAAGATGAAGGAATTGCATATATAAGATTTGGATAGGAAGAAGCAAAGCTGTGATACTGTAATTTTCTATCGTGGAACATCTGAAGTGATCTGTAAGTTAATAAAACAAGATTAGTTTAAGTCAACAGAACCCAAGCTGTTCCCACATAACAGCAGTAACCAATTGAAAAATGCAATAAAAAGAATTTGCTATTCAGAATAGCAACGAAACATGTTATTCCTTGGATTAAATAAAACAAAAAGAGCCCTAATATATTGGGAAAATGGAAAAATGTTATTAAAGGAAACAAAATAAGATCTGAACAAGCAGAGTGAGACAAACTATTTTCATAGATGGGGAAGTTCTGAAAATTGTCATAAATATTTGATACCATTTTAATCAAGGCTCAGTGCGATTTTAGTGAAACTGAGCAAACAAATTCTAAAATTCATGTTGAAGGTTAAACAGCTAAGATAACCAAGACAATCGTAAAAATGGAAGAAGGAAAACAGGGAATTTATCATATAGAAGTGAAGGCTTTTTATAAATACACTAGAGGCCCGTGAACAAAATTCATGCATGGATAGGGGCCGGCGATCAGGACCAATCTGTGGAGCCCCCATTGGCACCCGCCTTGGCGCTCTCTCCTCTCTCTCTCTCTCTCTCTCTCTCTCTCTCTCTCCCTTCTGTTCCCTCTGCCTCTCCCTCCCCTCTTCCTCTCTCTTCCTTGCCTTCTTCATTTTATTTATTTATTTGTTTGTTTATTTATTTTAAATCTTTTTATTGATTTCAGAAAAGAAGGGAGAGGGAGAAAGAGAGAGAAATACCAATGATGAGAGAGAATCATTGATCGGCTGCCTCCTGCATGTCTCCCACTGGGGACCGAGCCTGCAACCAGGGCAGGTGACCTTGACCCAAATCGAACCTGGCGCCCTTCAGTCCACAGGCTGACCCTCTATCCACTGAGCCCCACCGGCCAGGGCTCTCCATTGTATTTAAAGAAACCAGGAAAAGTTGAATGTTGTGGTGTGAGAGAAGGTCACAAGAAAATTATATTTCAGATTTTAATTTGTGTACCTTCCCAGTCCTCTCACCTGGCTACTTGTTCTTACCACCCTTTCTTGCTCCGAACTAAATGAAAATAATTGAGTGTCTCTAAGTCTTTGAACCTTTCAGGCCAAGTAAACTTGGTTTTGTGCTTTAGAACCATTTTATGATTTATATAGAACGTGTGGTGTAAGTTGAGAAAAATTATTTATAAGGAAAACTGGAAGAATTGCCCCAACTTTAGATAGAATAGACTATACTAAGTTTAAGAATGGCATATTCCTTTTTTGAAATGTAAAATGGCCTGCACCTTTTTTCTGCATACAGATCTGAGGTACTGAAGAGTTGCTTTAAAAATCACCAGCAATATATAACCGAAAGTGTAGGTAATACTTTCACTGTGCGTAGAGACTTGCGCTATGTTCATCTCTGATTATACATTTAACATAAGTTGTAATCTTGGTACAGTTATTGAAAAAAATTTTTTTAAATGCAGTTACATACAAATAAAATAACAAATAACTTGTAATCCACCATCATAGAGAAGTTAATTCCAACACATTCACTTGGCTTTATTCTCTGGCTTATAATCCAAGGGAGGCCTGAGTTATCACCAAATGTTAATGGACTCGGCTTCCTCTGACCAAAAGCTGTTTTTTTTGTTTGTTTGTTTTGTTTTTTTGACCCAGGAGGACTCTTCTGAGTCCACCTCGTTATCTTCGTGGTTCTGGGAAGAAGCTAGACTTTTAAAAGGAGATTTCAAGAGAACCGTTACTCTTTGTGAAGCTCAAGTTTTCCCACTGAAATGGCCAGAGAGCATGCTCTGAGTCTGGGCTCTTGCTGTGCCAGGCAGCGAAAAGCATCTCGTGGGCTGTGCTGTGCTGATGTTTCTTGTCCAACACGTCTCTCCGGCATCTTCTGTGCTAACAATCCCTTTATTGCTATGGTGATGTCTACACCATTTCTCTCCCTACTAAATCTCACGAGAAGACTGCATGAATGCCAGGATTCCTCTCTTCTGGGAAACACGTGGCTACAATTTCCAGGCTGATGGGAGAACCATCGAGATTTGCAAATTACAGAATAAACACGTATGTGGATGCACCTGCCAATAAGAATGAAACTACCTTTTTTACTCCCTAATGAAAACACAAGTGAGATAGATATTTGAGAATCTGCCATTTGACTCAACTAAACACACACACATACACATACACACACACGCACACATGCACACACACACAAACACACACAAGCAGACCATAACACACACACAGAGCCAATACCTCAAAGTGTGTGACTTAGGATAAAAATATTTGCTCTGTTAATACTAATTGGAGATAGACTATTTGGTCACATTTATTAAAAAATATGAAAGGGCCAATCCCTTATAGTTTATTTTGAGTTTTCTGGAATAGCTGATGCTATGAACCACTGCGAGTTCTTTCTTTAGTTCACAAATAAATCTATGTTACTGTCTCTGAAAGATTAATCAATGCAGGCTTAACGCCATAAACATATATTTAGTAGAGTTTAAAGTGTTCTCTAAAGCAAGAATCTTTTTAAATTAATTAAACAGTTTAGGTTGGTAATGATTCTCCATGCCAGGACGTATCAGTAGTGTTCTGACACATTATCATTCAAGTTCCGGGATCATTAAGTGGTCCAGCTGAAACATGAACTGGGATTTCTTTGCCCTTAAAACCTAGGTTCTTTCTATTACCAAGAAGGTGAGAGAATGGGAGCGGGACTCCCTCAGGGAGGAAAGTCGCCGAGATCTGAAACAGTGCCTGGTGTCAAGGACACGCCAGTGGTTAGTGCAATGCCAGGGCTTGGCTCTAGGCAGGCGGGATAGCTGGCAGCAAGCAGCCCCCTCTAATGAGGAAAGAACCTGTGAGTAGCACAGAGCCAACAGTGTTTTAAGCAGAGAGGACCAGTGGTAACATTCGCCTTTGAAACACCAGTAGTGAAAGAAGGGATGCATTTTAGAGGATTATTGAAATGACCCTGCTTTTCCACCTCAAACCCTGCCGGAGCTAATGGGTGGAAGAATGACTTGGCAGAAAGGGTCTGGGCATATTCGGAAGGTGGCGTGGGAAGGATCTGGCAATACAACCCGTTACTGAGAAGAAGAGTTAGAGAAGAGAATGAGGCCTGAATCACTTCTAGGGGTCAGGCTGGGGTGGTGGGAAACTGGGGAGGCTGACTGGGGAGGGGGCAGGGGGCGCGGGGAAGGGGCAGGGAGAGCCAAAGGGAAGGATAGGCTCAGGGGAAGCGGAGGTGGATTTGGTTGGAGGAAAACTGCTGGCTGTGTGGACACATCCCGGAGGGAGTGGGTGTGTGCCTGGTGGTCAGGGAAAGCAGCCGGAATCCTCCTATATAAGAAAGAGGTGATATGCAAATTGACCGTCAATCCAACACACAAGATGGCTGCCCCCAGGGGTCAAAGATGGCGCCCATGTAGACACAGGATGGCTGCCACAAGATGGCCATCAGGGGAGGGCAGGTGGGGGTGATCAGACCTGCAGGGGAGGACAGTTGTGGGGGACCAGGCCTGCAGGGGAAAGCAGTTTGGGGGGACCAGGCCTGTCAGTTTTGGGGGACCAGGCCAGCAGGGGAGGGCAGTTGGGGGTGACCAAGCCTGCATGGGAGGGCAGTTTAGGGGACCAGGCCTGCAGGGGAGGGTAGTTGGGGTGACTAGGTCAGCAGGAGAGGGCAGTTAGGGGCAATTGGGCTAGCAGGGAAGCAGTTAGGCATCAATCAGGCTGGCAGGGGAGTAGTTAGGGGGTGATCAGGCTGGCAGGCAGAAGCAGTTAGGGGCAATCAGACAGGAAGGCAAGCGGTTGGGAGCCAGCAGTCCTGGATCGTGAGAGTGATGTCTGACTGTCCTCAAGGGGTCGAAGATTGGAGAGGGTGCAGGCTGGGCTGAGGGACACTGTCCACATGAATGGATTTTGTGCACCAGTCCTCTGGTTGTGTAGATAAAGACCTTGAGAGAGGGATCCAAGTGCTGAAGGAGAGACTGCAGCAAGTGGAGAGGGTCATAGGAACAAGCTTACCACAGAGACCACGAAGGAGCAGTGAGGAGCAAATTTGACCAAAAAGTCAGAAAACGGACGAGTCTTGTGTGTGGAAAGGGCAAAGAATTTCATTTCAATACAGACGATAGTAAGACCTATTTGGGGATGGATATACCTATGCAGTTACATAAATAACTATGATTTTATATGTATGTGTCCATTACACAGGGGTGGGTAAAAGTAGGTCTACAGTTTGAATATGTGAAACATAAGAGTTTATGCTCATATTATTATTTATTAATTATTGTATCATTTTCCAAATGAACAATCTTAAACCTGCTTTTGCCCACTTCTTTTTTTTTCTTCCTTCCTTTTTTATGTTTTTATTGATTTCAGAGATGAAGACAGAGGGAGAGAGATAGAAACATCAATGATGAGAGAGAATCACTGGTCAGCTGCCTCCTGCATACACACTCTCCCCCCAACCCCCCAGCTGGGGATCAAGTCTGCAACCCAGGCATGTGCCCTTGACTGAAATCAACCCTGGGACCCTTCCTTCCATAGGCTGACACTCATTCCACTGAGCCACCCAGCCAGGACTGCCCACTTCTGTGTACATTTACAAATCTTTTGTGTGTATAAACATAGGTGCTGAATACATATGCATAAAACCATATGGCGTCATGTAAATGTATATACAAGTAGTATATGTTTACCTATAAATTTTTACATACTAAAAGTTTATATATATCCATCTTATGCATGTTACAGATGTATAATACACAAGTACATATATGTATAGACACATATAACAGACATATTGTCATTAGTTTTGCATATAGTATATGTATGCATACAGAAAGGTTTGCCCTGCTATAATTTATACTAATCTACACTGATAAAAGAGAAACATGCAAATTGACTGTCCCTCTGCTATGCCCACAGCCAATCAGGAGCAAATATGCAAATTAACCCAACAAAGATGGCAGTGGCCCCAGAGCAAGCAGGAAACTTGGATTGCCTCCGGCAATGGAGGAAGCCAAGCTTCCTGCCTGCCCTGGCTGCCGCTCAAGGAGGGGCTGGAGAAAAAAAAAAGGAGGGGGTGGGAGCCTGGGTTGTCAGGGGCATAGCCAGCCTGAAAATGGCCCTCAACCCCTTACCCAGGCTGGCCATGCCCCCCCAGCAGCAGGGACTCTCAACCCATGAAGGTATGACTGACCTGAAAACCACCACAGGCCCTTTGCCCAGGCCACCCTGTACCCCAGGAGAACCCCACCCTGATCTGGGACACCCTTCAGGGCAAGCCAGCTGGCCCCCACCCATGTACCAGGCCTCTATTTATACTAATAAAAAGGTAATATGCTAATTAGACTGGGAGACCTTCCAGGAGACCTTCCTGACATTCTTCTGGACAAAGTCATGGTGGCAGGGCTGAGGTAGAGACGGTCAGAGGCCAAGAGGGGAGGGCAGTTGGGGGTGATCAGACCAGGATGGGATGGCAATTGTGGCTGATCAGGCCAATGAGCGGGGGAGGGCAGTTGGGGGTGATCAGACCAGAAGGGGGCCAGGTGGGGACAGGCAGGCCATCAGTGGGGGTCAGTTGGGAGTGATCAGGACAGCAGGGGGGCAGTAGGAGGCAAGTAGGCCAATGGGGAGGGAAGAGGAGAGCCAGCAGGCCAGCAGGGGAGCCGTTAGGGGCAAGCAGGCTGGCAGGGGGGCAATTGGGGGCGAGCAGGCTAACATGCAGAGTGGTTAAGGGCAATCAGGTGGGCAGGCAGGTGAGCAATTAGGAACCAGCAGTCCCGGATTGCAAGAGGGATGTCTGACTGCCAGTTTAGGCCCATTCCCTGTAAACCAGCAATAAGACATCCTTTGGGGGGGTCCCAGATTGGAGAGCGTGCAGGCCCGACTGAAGGACGCACATCCCCATGAATGAATTATGCTAGTAAAAGAACAATATGCTAATTAGATCAGACAGCCAAACTACCTTCCAGACAATCCAGACATCCTTCTGGATAAAGCCACAGTGGCGGGGACAAGGCAGAGGCAGTTAGTGGTGATCAGGCAGGCAGGGGAGCAGTTAGGGGAGATCAGGCAGGCAGGCAGAGGGGTTAGGGGCAAGCAGGCAGTCAGGGGAGCAGCTGGGGCAATCAGGCAGGCAGGCAGAAGGGTTAGGGTCAATCAGGCAGGCAGGCAGAGTGGTTAGGAGCCAGCGCTCCTAGATTGTGAGAGGGATGTCTGACTGCTGGCTTAGAAACTGGCAGATAGACACCCTTTGAGGGGTCCTGCATTGGAGAGGGTACAGGCTGGGCTGAGGGCCCCTATCCTCTGCCCCATGCATGGATTTCATGCAAGGGGCCTCTAGTTCAATATAATAAAAGCCCAATATGCAAATTGTCCCTTCGACTGAGAGTTTGACCAGCCAGCCAATCGTGGGAAGGAACACACACACACACACACACACACACGCCCTAAAGAGCAAGAATTGAGTTGAATTTCTGTTTGAATGTTCACAGCCACAAGAAATAGAATAAACAAGAATTCATTTAAGGCTGGGAAATCTTTCAGCAGCTTATCTGAGACTTTAGCTTTTAATATCAGCATTCCCCAAACTCATAATTTGCTTGCAAAAAATTTGACACATTGTAGGTTAAAAAGATTAATAAATTACATTCCGTTCTCCGAGGTTATTGTATTTCTCACTTTCATTCAGATGTCAGTTCAACCTAATAGACTTATTTATACACATATTATTAACTAAGCATTCGAATTATACCGAGACAAACAATAACATTAACGAGACATTCATCACGCACTAAAATAGTGCATTGTCCAGTGTGAATGGCAGACATGTAAATACAAACAAATGTGTGATAAAAGCAATAATAGAAATAAATGTGCGATATCCAGTAGGAGCCTAGAGGAGAGGATGAATTTATCAATTGTTCATTTATTCCTCATTTACTCGGGACTAGATTTAAAGGGGCTCACCACAGCATGAAATACAAGGAAAATGAGTAATGAAATCAGAGAAGGAATACGTTTAAATAATTTTAAGTCAACAGCAAATGGATATACAGACACACAGCGAAGGTTTAGAAAATGCTGGAACAGGCCACCCGTTAACGTCTAGGCTTTCTGGAAAAGAGGGAAAAATGGGAACACATTGAGCTCTTCGTATGACCAGCAAAGAACAAGAGAAGGAACCTCAGGCCAAAATGAAAGAGTTTTTCCTCGGAGGCAGTCAAAAAGCAAACAATGCACCAGCGTCAACACCAGTGGAACAGTGAATGGTTTCGCAGGGCTGTTTCTTACAGTGGCTCTTAGCGTGGGCCAATGATCACGCAATGCCAAACTGCATTCAACGGAAACAGTCTCGCCAGAGAGCACATGGGCCGTGTAGTCCAGACGTGTGGGTTCTGTTTGCGTGCTTTATCCTGAGAACGGATGTTTGTGTGTCTACAGGAACATACGGACTATATTTCACTCAGTCACTCCGTTGCAAACCTGTTATCCAAGCAAGTGTCTGATGAGTGTCAGGAGTGGGTGCCAGGTGATAATACCTGACAATCGCTTTCGGGTGCTACGGGTTCAGTCTACTGATTAAATGACGAATGTGCCCCACTCCCTGTGGGGAGGAGATGGTTACAAGTTATTTATAAAATTCTAGTAAAATGCAGGAAACAAAATGAAATGTATGCACCAACTTTAAGGGTAGCGTTCAGAGGTCTCAAGAGATGGTGGTTGAACATCACCATCACCCTTCACAAAACTCAGCTCGAAACACTGGACACTCTGTAACTCCTAAACGATAGGTCTCCCTCTGTGTTGCTGACATAGCACGTTAGCTGGTTTTTGAGGGGAGCACAGGAGAGCATCGGACTTAAAATGGGGAGACTCCTGTACAACGCAGCCTGGTCTAATATTGTTCTTTGTGCGATTTGCTAATGGAAAACAGTAACAACAAACACAACCTGTAAAGAGTTTTTGTGAGTTGACTTGAGCCAAACTGTGGACAATGGCCGGAAAGCAGAACCTCAACAAATTGGAGATCGCGCTCCGGAGAATGGCGGGTGACATCTATATTTATGTACTAGAGGCCCGGTGCATGAATTCGCGCACGGGCAGGGTCTGGCTGGCCTTGCCCACTTGGGGCTGATTGGGGCTGGCCGGCCAGGGGGAGGGGCTGCAGGAGGTGGGCTGGCTGGCCTTTCCACAGATCAGCGTGGAGGAGGCAGGGGAGGGGAGCTGATCAGAGGGGGGCCAGGCCGGCTGGGGGAAGGGACCACAGGAGATTGACCAGCTGGCCTCACCCCCATCCGCAGTGTTCGTCATAGTGACTGGTCGTTCTGGTCTTTCTGGTAGTTCTGGCTGCTTGGCTTTTATATGCAGTGGTACCTCGAGATACGAGTGCCCTAACATACAAGATTTTTGAGATACGAGCCGTCGAGCAAACGATTTTTGCTTTGAAATACGAGCAACATTGGAGACAGGAGTCATCTCGAGGATCGGCCGGCTGCACATGACCCACCAGTTTACTGCCACTCGAGCGTCTCATCGTTTCCCACGCCTCAAGGTGACGGAACGAATGAAACACGTATCTCGAGGTACCACTGTATGTAGTTTGCAATCAAAGGAAGGGCGAAGGTGGGCTCCATGACAGCTGCTGGTGATAGACTGAGAGGCAGGAGGGTGGGAGGGGGCCGGAGCCCGGGGATTGGATAAAACGTAAAATGGTGAAACGGACGGACACACCCTCAGGTGGGTGCAGGGACAGTTAACATGACGACAATGAAGGAATCTGTGGTCTCTGTCCTGGCACCGGGCACCTTAGCCCGGGCCCCAGGGGTCCAGAGAACGGGAAGTTAGAAGTGACCCAGACATGTCAAGGCTGTGTTACCAGAGATGCAGAAAGACAAGGAGGCTCAGTGCAGGTGAAGGGTGACCTTGTCGGTGAAGATGCAGCCTCAGGAGGTGACTCCCCACCATTACAGCTCTCCGTTCAAGTTCAATGTCAGACCCTCCTCTGTGGTAACCGTAGGTCCCTGAGTCTGCAGGCCTCTGTGCAGGCCTCCCCTGAGCTGCCCTGTCAGCCGGCGGCCCCTTTCAGCCACACGTGAAAGACGGAGGAGGGAGGGACGCGGAAAGGGAGGAGGCTAAAGAGCCGGGGTCCCAGCGCTTCCTACCCTGTTCCCCCGAAAATCAGGCAGCGTCTTCTATCAATGTTTGCTCCCAGAGAGGCGCTGGGTCTTATTTTCAGGGGGTGTCTTATTTTTCCACGAAGAAGAAGACGGTACGTATTTATTGTTGAACAAAAAAGAAAAGGAAATGGATCATCTGTCTATGGGACGGTAGTCGTTGTCATCACCAACCAGCTCCCTGAGGGGCCGCAGCGCAGCCGGAGCTGTTCGGGCAGGGCGAGGTCTCTTTACATCAGGAGTCAGACGCCTGACGGGAGCTTCTGGGGCCTTCTATTCCGGGGAGGCCTTCTGTGTGGGGAGGCCTGACGATCGGGGAGGTCTTATTTTCAGGGGGATGCCTTCTATGACAGCGAGAGGCAACACGGGAAGTAGGTCTTATTTTCGAGGGAGGTCTGACTTTCGGGGACACAGGGTAAGTCCTGGGCAGAGCGTGGTTTTCCGCGCAGTGAGAGGGCACAGGGAGTGGAAGCCCCCTCCCCCTCCACACGCGGCTGGTGCAGCGCTTCAGCCGAGTCATCCACCAGCGGCGTGATGTTCCTGTAGTCCCATGGGAGCCGTTTAATTTTCACATGAAGATAAAACGGGTAGCCGACGCTGGTGTGGCTCAGTGGATAGAGCGTTGGCCTGCGGACTGAAAGGTCCCAGGTTCGATTCCGGTCAAGGGCATGTACCTTGGCTGCAGGCACATCTCCAGTAGGGGGCGTGCAGGAGGCAGCTGATCGGTGTCTCTCTCTCATCGATGTTTCTAACTCTCTATCCCTCTCTTTTCCTCTCTGTAAAAAATCAATAAGATATATTTAAAAAAAGATATAATATTGCATAAGTTTAAGGTAGGTAAGCTGTTGATTTGATGCCTTTTCTCTATGGTCACCTAATTACCGTCGGATTGGCGAACACCTGTATCACAACACGTGATCACCTCTTATTGATGCTGGCAAGATGGTTTCATATTTATGACATTTCGTTTCCTCTGACACTCTGAGTGTTACCGGGCAGCGCAAACATGTCCAGACATTTCTTTTTTCGTATGACTGAGTTGATTGGGATTACATGGGCTCATACAATGATGCAGATTTCAGGTATGCTGTACCAACCGATACCGGAACTGTATGCCCAATTTACTTCTTCATGAAGTGGCGAGCTATAGTTTGGTCACTGATATCAAAATGAAGTTAGACTTGGGTATACTACTATCACTCAGTACGGCTCGCGAGCCACAGGCGGCTCTTTGGCCCCTGGGGTGTGGCTCTTCCACAAAACACCACGGCCTGGGCGAGTCTGTGTTGAAGAAGGGGCATTAGAAGAAGTTTACGTTTAAAACATGTGGCTCTCCAAAGAAATTCCCATCATTGTCTTGTTGCTATCTGGCTCTGCGGACTGAGGAGTTTGCCGACCTCCGCTCTCACCCCCTTTACCTATTGTCAGTTTCAATAACAAAGTGACCGGAAAAAACCTGGTGTTGGAAATCTGCGCTTTCTCCCTGACGTCTGTGGAACAGACAGACAGACAGCAGGATGGGGACGCTGGCCGAACAGACAG
>JAAGEH010002531.1:80505344-80515816 GCA_011751065.1 Lasiurus cinereus
CGCTCCGAGGAGGCAACGTGCACAGCTAGTGTGTGCACACCACGCTCTGAGGAGATTTGCCTGCCTGGCTGGTGTGTGCACCCAGCTCTCCAGGGAAACCCCGGCATGAGCAGTGAGGGGAGAAAGAACGGAATCCAGAGAAAATGGGCCTTGCAGCCCACTTACAGGCCCCTTTGTCAGTGATCTTTGCTCGTGCGCTGCAGCTGTCTGATAATTTAACCTAATTGCCTTCCATTTGGGCCGGCCTCAGCCTGGACTTAGGGACACGGAAGCAAGTTACTGTTTTCTAAGAAATGCCGAGCGAGCAGGCAGCTCCCCTGTGCCATGGCCTCCCGGGAAAGGGCAGCCCCATCCCAGCGACCAGTGGGGTGGGGGTGGGGGGACACGCTGCCGGCCGACTCCGAGACGCACTGCCTGGGTTTGAGTCCCGGCTCCCCCACTTATTCTCGGTGTGAAGTGGGGAGTCAGGGGCCTTTTCTGAGTCGGGACGTCCCCTCTGTCAGATGGGAGTCTGAGCAGGGCCTGGTCGGTCGGACGGCTGTGAGGATGGCGGACAAGGGGATGGGAGGGACGGGGCAGAGGGCCCAGGCCAGGCTCAGGCGGCCTCAGTAGGAAGAGCACGCCTTAACCCTGTGACCCCTCAACTCCTCCCTGTGGCCATGGCCTTAGCTCCAAGATCTTCACATCTCCGCCGCGTCTCAAACACGTCGTCATGTCTCTTATTTATTTTTATTTTTTTTAATATATTTTTTTATTGATTTTTCACAGAAAGGAAGGGAGAGGGATAGAAAGAAACATGGATGAGAGAGAGACATCGATCAGCCGCCTCCTGCACGCCCCCCACTGAAGATGTGCCCGCAAGCAAGGCACATGCCCTTGGACCGGAATCGAACCTGGGACCCTTCAGTCCGCAGACCGACGCTCCATCCACTGAGCCACACCGGTCTCGGCTGTAATGTCTTTTAATGAAAGCGTCCTCCTCCTCCGTTCCCCGGGGACGTCATCCTCGTGGTGCTTCCTATGGGGGCAGGCTCGCACCCTCTTCCAATGTCTTTTATCCTTTTCACACCTATCGACCCCACATATCTAACATAAAGAATAAAATAAAATAAAAAGTCCCCGATCTCACCGACTATAAATCTGCTTCGGCGTGTGCGTAAACACGGGGTTCATTGCTGAAATAAATTAGCGCCGTAAAGTACACAGGTGTCAACAATTAGGGAGTCGCCGTAATTTAAGGCCCGGCCCCCGAACTCCCCTTCGGCCAAGGGGAACTTCCGCACCAGAGAGGTGATTTAGGAGCCTAGGGGCCTGGGCATAAATTTCCCCCGGCTCCACCTTTCATATTCGGGGGACCGTGACTTTCCGAGCACCTTTCCCTCCCCCGAGGGCAGGCCCAAGGAGCGCCCTCCCTCCCACCCACCCACATTTATTCCTGTCCGCCTTTTCCCGGGATTAGGTCTGATTTATAAAGAGCCCCGCTTGTTGAAAGCCGGTGGAAGTGTGACTTAACCCCCGGCGGCGGGAAACGTGGGGAGCTTTTGTTGACCAGAACCTGGGACAGGCATCGGTGAAAGAGTCCCCTACACGGTCAACGGCGAGGTGTTTGGTGGCACCTGCTTGAGGCAGAGGGTCATTCACTCAGCGCCCCCTCCTTCTGGTGTGCAAACGTGAAACTCTGAGGGACAGACACCGACTTCCAGGGGAGGGACCCAAACCTTCCCAGCGGGGCTGGAAGAGCCGACTTCCGCCTCGGTCACCTGGATGACAATCTCATTTCTTTACGGAAACCACGGTAAAAGCATCACTCTAAGACAGTGGTTCTCAACCTTCCTAAGGCCGCGACCCTTTAAGACAGCTCCTCATGGGGTGGTGACCCCCACCTATAACATGATTTCCGTGGCTGCTTCATAGCTGTAATCTTGCTACTGTTATGAACTGTCATGTCAATATCTGATAGGCAGGATGTATTTTCATTGTTACAAATGGAACATAATTAAAGCATAGGAATGAATCACAAAAAACAATAGGTAATTATATATTGTGAAATATTTATTTCTAATTACAAATAAATGAAATTTTTGTCTTGAATCGTGGTGTAGCATGGCTAATAGTCTTCATAGGACAACAGTAAACTACATTGCTACACCGAGGAGCGGTGTGTTAGTTTCTAAGACCATGGGAAATAGGTGTTTTCCAATAGTTTTAGGCGACCCCTGTGAAAGGGTCGTTCGACCCCCAAAGGGGTTGTGACCCACAGGTTGAGAACCGCTGCTCTAAGCGGAAGTGTGTGTGTGTGTGTGTGTGTGTGTGTGTGCTGGAGACAGACACGCATGGTGGGTTTCTGCACATTATAAAAGGGCGGAGGGGATGCCGCTCTGTTATTCTCTGTATAATACTTTCAACAACATTTTTTTTTTAAAAAAAGAGGAATATTCAATAAATCCTGTAAAACAACAACAACAAAGACTACCGGAAATAAGCAATATGCTCGTCTAAGTCAACAGCCTCGGGGACAAAGGACATAGGACAAGCCAACAAACATGTAGCAACAGGAACAAACCCAGGAAACAGAACGGTTGAGAGGCACGGGATTTGTTGTGATAGTTCTATCCGACGGAGAGAACGGAAAATCTAGCGTGGTCACAGGCCAGCCACTGCATGTGAACTCACGTCTGTTACTGCAACCAACAGAATGTGAATAAAGTGACCTGTTATAGAGCTCCTTTTCCCTCACCCCCCAACACCAATGATCTTCTTACTGTTTGCAGATCACTCTTCTTCAACAATGTCCCTGAGGGTGTCGCTCCTCTGTATACAAACTTTCCGCGGTTGTAAATTGCTTCAAAAATCAGGACAGCTTCTTACCAATTCGTGGCCTCTGCAGTAAAATCCACCCAGCTCCTCCCCACAGCTACCCCTACTTAGAGCCCCTGGAGACCCCGGCTGCCCTCAGATGCTCTGTGTTTCCTGCTGTTGCTTATGTTCCCTCCTTCCTGCCCTTTGGACTTGGGAAAATTCTACTGACTCAGTCTTCCAATAACTATTGGATGAATTGAGTACAAATTAATGAATTAAACCATAACATGTTCTCCGAGGCTACAAGATCACGTGTTCCTAAAAGTTTGCCATCACAATGGACTCCGAGTTAAAAATAAGTTTAGTGTCGTTAAAACCGGTTTGGCTCAGTGGATAGAGCGTCAGCCTGCGGACTGAAAGGTCCCAGGTTCGATTTTGGTTAAGGGCATGAACCTTGGTTACGGGCAAGGGCATGGACCTCAGTTGTAGGCACATCCCCAGTAGGAGGTGTGCAGGAGGCGGCTGATCAATGTTTCTCTCTCCTCGATGTTTCTAACTCTCTATCCCTTTCTCTTCCTCTCTGTAAAAAATCAATAAAATATATTAAAAAAAAAATAAGTTTAGAGTGGAAGAAAACAGTCCATAGTTTATTTTGGGGGCGATTGGACATTTTACTTTCCAGCCAGCGAACCTGTGTCGGGAAGACATGGCCGATGCCTGACTGCGCTCCCACACTGCAGACTTGCCTGGCGGCCGTTCCTGCTATTGAAGAGTGTGAGATCTGGAGGGGGCGGCCCCTCTTCATTCAGACGCGGGACTGGAGGCCAACCACACACACACAGATCTGAGCAAACGAAGACATTTGCTAGGCCCCTTGCAAACGTCTTCTTCCTACGTGTGGAGGCTAAAATGTCTAAAGGGAACAAGCAAGAAAGCAGTGTACACATTCTCAATATTCAAAACGAGAGTGAGAACGGAAGCAGTGTGGCGTGAAGGTCACATCTGAGTGGTTGCGCCGATGTGCTGGGATGTGGTCTGTCCTTGGAGGCCGAAGACTGAAAACTGACTTCAAGCCGGGAACTAATCTAAAAGTGCTGCTCACGGAATTCGCGGACAGGCGTTCTGGCCTGTCCAAAGAACACCGCCCGGGCAAGCGTTTGATGGCATCTAATAATGGTTATCGAGGTTGCGTCAACCCACTATCTCTTATGTGGCCTGAATGCTTTCTTGGCAAGTCTTTTACATGTAAGTTCAGAATGTGTTTGTTGAAGGAACAGTAAGTACGTACATGAACATTCTGGACCGTAGTGATGTAAATATCCTACTCTTACATATAGCTCAAGATTATCTGTAATTGCATCCAGAGATCTATTTTTTAAAGAAGGACTAAGCTTATGAATTCCACCCCTACCGAGTGCCAGGCGTAAGGCTAAGCACCAAGGATGGGAATGAATAATACGACCAAGTCCTCGCCTCCTGGAGCTTGCAGTCCAGTGGAAAAGAAAATGCTAAGTTGGGGATTTATCGGGGAGTTGTCTGAGGAGGTCATCCATCAAGGTAAACGTTAGGTTGAAGTTTAGACGAGTGGTGTTTGAGGAAAATGCGAAGACTCTGGTCACGGCACCATTTCCACGAAGGCCTACGAATGTCAACGATACTTCTGTTTGCAATTTTTTACTTTTTCCTCAAATCATCCTCCTTCCCAATTCCCACGTTTGAATCCCCAGCGACATAAACAAGATCTGAATTTCAGAAGCCGCGTTCTCCTTGTCCTAACGCATCATTAAAACTGATGATGGGCCGAAACCGGTTTGACTCAGTGGATAGAGCGTCAGCTTGCGGACTGAAGGGTCCCGAGTTCGATTCCGGTCAAGGGCTTGTATCCTGATTTCGGGCACATCCCCAGTGGGGGACATGCAGGAGGCGGCTGATGGATGTCTCTCTCTCATTGATGTTTCTAACTTTCTCTCTCCTTTCCTCTCTGTAAAAAAATCAATAAAAAATATTTTTAAAGAAAAAAAGGACAAAACAAAAGAAAACAAAACTGATGATCGAAGGTGGTTGTAAGTGGGACCTGAACATTTTGCACTTGTTTCCACAGTGAGGGTTCACCTTTATTAGAAATGTTACTAATAAAAAAATACTTCGGACTGGCGGGAATATTTAATCCCTCCCTCTGAGGGATTTGAGCGGATAAAGAGAAGGGAAATCTCACTTCTTATTTTGCCTACTTCTGTATATTTATCATGACTCTATAAAGTTTGTGATTAAAAATAAATTCGAAAGTGCACATACCCCAAAAGGTGGTGAGTATGTGTTAGTTGGAGGCCACACTCAAAACCCCGAGCCAACCTAACAACATGGGTCCTAACTTCTCTCATCAGGAAGCAGAGTGGCGTGGTGTCTCGGCAACAGCAGGGAAAATGCGGTGTGAACTTCTGGGCAGACAGTCGGTGGGGGAGGAAGTGGTTGAGCGTGGTCTACACAACCCCGGGGAGAAAACTCCTACCAGAATAACCCAGTGGTTGGATGAATTTAATTACGTTTTCTCAATGTTAGGATATACATCCGCACTTTTCAAATTCATATTCAAAGGCTTAAAGGGTTATTGGGAAAGGAGGATATATATACTACGAACATTATCCATGTTCTTCACACGCATCACATGGTCACAGTAGCCGAACCTACACTCTGGTCATTGCTTATTTACAGGGTTAATTGGATTAACCTTTAAGTGTTAACCTCTAAGATGCTCGTGCTGATATTTCTTATTTATAAAGCGCATTTTGTAAATGTGGCTCAATTAAAGACATGTCAGCTAAGTCACTAAAATACAGGACATTCTCCCCACATCTTGTGATTCCAAGGAGGATAAAACGGAAGGGACGTAGGTCCTGCGTTTCCCTCGGCCTCTCGACCCCTGACCCCGGGACCCAACGTACCTGTTAAAGGTGTAGGCCAAGGTCGGGAGTGGGGAGGACGTGGTGAGAAGTGACTGCAGAGCCTCTGAAGCATTGACCTCATGGTTCCATTGGCCGGGAAAGTTCTGCTTTGTTCTCCCTCTCCTTTTCTAACATTCAGTTATCTGTACATTATAGTTTTCCGCCTGGCTTCACATATCTTTTCTGTTTCGTTTTACATTTTTCATCAGTTTTTCTCTCTCGTTTGATCCTGTATACACTCAGCTGACCTGTCTTTCTGTTCGCTAAGCCTCACTTCTGCTCTAGCTAATTTACGGTGATACTCAGCCACTGAGTTCTCAATTTTAAAAACTGATGTGTGTGTTTTTCCAAGAATCTAAAATTTGTTTTTATTTATTTTTTGCTATAGATTTCAGGGCTCTGGTAAGATTTTCCATTTAGGCACACCTATTTTCTTAAGCATATTAATCATAGTTATTTTAAATTCTTAGCTGATAACTTCAAATATCTGGGTTATAAGTTCTAACACTTTTAATTCACTGGATTTGGATACCTTCTTCCTCTCTCAAAACATGTCTTCTTGTGCTCATGTGTAGTGATTTAAAATGGGTATAGCCCCAATAGAATTACAGGAGAATTGAACACACACATTATAGCTTTCCTAGAAACTGACATTCCCAGCAAGCATATGCCATTTTCCCATAATCTCAGCAACATGTGCTACTGCCAGACTTTTAAATTTTCCGATGTGTCATGTATTTACAATTATTTTCCCCTCAAACGATGTTATATTTTTAATAATTATTATGTTCCTGGAGATTACGTTTCTGTTCCAGATAGCTCATCTTGGCTAATGTAATGAAATGGGCGAGAATTATTTAAACGAATATATTTTTATGTCATCTGTTTGTAGTTGTAAACATTATTAAATTTGCTCATTTTTTATTACCGACTCGTATTAGCTTCCCAAACCATGAAAATACATCAATGGCTCAACAATGGTTTATGGGAGGGTAAAGCGGCACCAGAAATCATAACAAAAATACTATTTCAAGCCAACGTTGAAAATACAAATAGAGACCAGATCGATGGTAGGACTATAGACTCAGTATCTGATGGAGTAAGTAAATCCAAAATGTGACGATTGACATGAATGGACAAAAGGGAGGAAAATCACAAGCAGGAGTCATAAGCTTCTGAATGTTGGGGTTCATAGGGTTGTTTAGTTTTCTCCTTCCCTCCCCCTCCTTGTCGGATGGGAACATGGCGTCAGGAGTTTTGAACCCTCGTGCAGACAGATGAAATGTCAAGCGTCTTCCTTTTCCCTAGTCTTTTTTATTCTCTGTTCACTTTTCCCAACGATGCTGGTACTTCATTTGCTAGAGGCGATGATTACTACGACTGTGAACGAAAGAGAGAGCAGTGGTGTTAAGCTAACTGTCCATCTTTTTGAGTAATCATGCTCCATGGATTAGCTGGCCTCGCCTACGAGACGATCAAACTCTTTTGATGCGAGTGAAAGAAATGAGTTCACATATTCCTTCTACGCGCACCTTTGCCTCAGTTTACTTCTATAGAAACAAAAACCGGGTTGATTCTGAACCTCTTCCATTTGAATGGATTCCAAAGGCTCTAACTGGATGTGAAGTGAAAAATGGGGGTAGCGGGGGAGAGGCATGCAATATTATTTTGCATGGAGTCTGTTTTTGATGGTTTACCTTTCTGCGCTGTCTTTGCCGGCCTGACCCAAGGACACAGCCATGCCCCCTCTGCCCAGGCCAGCCGGCGCTGAGTCCTGGCAGAGGATGGCTCAGAAGCACGTAGGGTGGCTGTTGAAACCTTGACTTCACTTCCTTTCCAGCATCGGGGTGTGGGCCAGGAGCCAGCGGCCTCAGCACGGGGGAGCCAGGTAGCTAGCTGTCAGGGCGCCGGGCGGCATGTCTAATTTTGCCACATGAGACCTGTCACAGAACGTGAAGGAAGAGATGACAGGAAGCATGCAGGGAGCACACGGCGAATCGCGCCATAAACCTGTAGAGCTGGGGGCGAGCTGAGACCTCTCTCTTTCATCTTCCTTTCCATTCGGCGCACCGATCTCTTTAAAGCACGGCTGGAAGGATGGGGGGGGGGACTATGACACGTTTTCCCACCACAAGAGAGCTTGCGTCCCAGCCATAGCCATAGCGACAGTCAGACACGCGCCAGAAGCTAACGAGGATTTCCTTTCCAGTCCGCACACGTACCTATTTCACCTGCCGTGGAAGCGAGAGGAGTCCTCGGAATTGCGAGTCCCACTCTGTGTTTAATTTCCTCGAAATCGGGTTGTCTGGGTAGCTAGCGGTTTCTGTGGTAGAAACCAAGGCCATCCCAGTAAAAAATATATATTTAAAAAAATATATATTTCATTGATTTTTATTTTTTTTTACAGAGAGGAAGGGAGAGAGATAGAGAGTTAGAAACATCGACGAGAGAGAAATATCCATCAGCTGCTTCCTGCACACCTCCTACTAGGGATGTGCCTGCAACCAAGGTTCGTGCCCTTAACCAAAATCGAACCTGGGACCTTTCAGTCCGCAGGCTGGTGCTCTATCCACTGAGCCACACCGGTTTTGGCCAATACATATTTATTTATTAAGGGCAGTCAGCAGTAACTATTGACCTTAGAACTAGATAGAACTTGTTGATTGTTAATTAGCACAGGCAGACCTAAGTGCCGTGTGCCTGGAGCGAATACAACGATGAAGGCATCACTGAAGAAACAACAACAACAAAATGTTCGAGTTTAAAATGAGGGAAGGGCCGTATTCTCCGGCGTGTAAGACGACCCCCAACTTTTCCAGTTAAAACACAGAGTTTGGGGATAGACCCGCCGTATAAAAAGACACCCGATGTATAAGACGACCCTGACTTTTGAGAAGATTTTCCCGGGTTAAAAGTCGTCCTGTACGCGGGGAAATGCGGTGTGTTGAGTGTGAGAGAGGTGACGGCGTGTGAAGTGGAAAAGCTGAAAACCCCGCGGGAGCTGCGCACACACCGTCCTGCTCTGGAGAAGCAGTTACGCCATCGGCCTGGGCCAGGCCCTGGGTGGGCTGGGAACGGCCAGGGTCAACCGTCTCCCCACGCTTTTCAGGGGGCCTCGTCCCCGATGGGTGCCTCTAGCCCATAACAGGCACAAAGAAGTCTGTATTGTAGGAAGGGGCCTCAGGAATCCCTTTAAAGCAGCGGCTCTCAACCTGGGGGTCGCAACCCCTTTGGGGGTCAAAGGAGCCTTTCACAGGGGTCGCCTAAGACCATCGGAAAATGCAGCTGTGTAGTTTGCTGTTGTCATATGAAGACCGTTACCCATGCTACACCACGATTCAAGACAACATTTCATGTATTTGTCATGAGAAATAAATATTTCACAGTATCTAATTGTGATTATCCCTATGCTTTAATGATGTTCCATTTGTAACAATGAAAATACATCCTGCCTATCAGATTTTTACATGATGACTCATCACAGTAGCAAAATGACAGTGATGAAGTAGCTACGGAAATCATGTTATGGTTGGGGGTCACCACCCCATGAAGAGCTGTCTTAAAGGGCCGCGGCCTTAGGAAGGCGGAGAACCGCTGATTTAAAGGGAGACTCCGCCTGCCTCCCACCTCCTCACGTCACAGGCTCCACCGAGAGCTTCTGACACCACCTCCGGGTGAGCGGGTGAATACACAGCCCTCGAGGGGTGTCAGGGAGATCGGGAGATGCTTCCCGCGCTGGACAAAGGAACCCTAACGCAGACCGGGGTGGAAGAAAAAGGAAGGCGAAAGGAAGGCGAAAGGAAGGCCATTGTACGGCCGCAGCCTCCTCCCTAGATGTGCTGCTCTTCAAAGAATGCGGGAGGCCGCTGAGACCCGTGTGGCTCCATCGATAGAGCGTCGGCCTGCAGACTGAGGGGTCCCGGGTTCGATTCTGGTCAAGGGCATGGACCTTGGTGGTGGGCACATCCCCAGGAGGGGGCGTGCAGGAGGTGGCTGATCGATGTCTCTCATCGAAGTTTCTAAGTCTCTGTCCCACTCCCTTCCTCTCTGTGGAAAATCCACAAAAATATGTTTAAAAAATAAAAACAGAGACTGCAGGCCACGCTGTCTTCCCCAGCGGCAGGGAGAGGCATCGGGAGCGCCGTCCAGGCCTGGCTCAGGCCACAGCCCGGGGAACGCCCCGTGGGGCTCAGCCCAAAGGGGGGCGGGTCAGTGGCTGCTCTCGGGGGGCTGCCTCCGAGGAGACACAGACAGGGGGGCACCAGGCGGCGGGAACAAGGGGCCGAGGCAGCAGGTGAGGGAGGAAGGGAGGTGAGGCAGGTAGGACCCCCCCCCCCCCCACCCGGGCTGTGAGGTCAGAGGCAGCGGCAGGGCCGTGCAGCCCCAGGCAGGGGGAGCGAGTCACCTGGTTTCACAGGACGGGCCCGGGATCCTCTGACGGCACAGCGAACCCCCACCCTGAGCAGGAGTTCCCACCCAGCGCACCTCTCCTCGCAGCTGCTCGTATTATGACGGTCAAGCCCCGTTTTAGGGGTCGTGGCCGGTCAGTGTGCTGGACTTGCCTCTCACACGGCGTCTGTCAGGGTGCAGGGTCCCTGGCTGGTAACCAGCACGCAGGCTTTGAGGGGGAGATTGGGGAGGGTAACATGGCGATTTCTGTTTTTGTTTCACAAGTGCTGTGTGTGTCAGAGAGAGAGAGAGAGAGAGAGAGAGAGAGAGAGAGAGAGAGAG
>JAAGEH010002531.1:80516434-80541434 GCA_011751065.1 Lasiurus cinereus
GATGGGTGCTCCTGGGGTCCCGGCGCCGAGGTGGCTGTGGGGGCGCCAGGCGGGAGGACCCCCGAGGGGCGGTGTCACCCGGGCCTCAGAGGAAGAAGCAGCGCTGCCTTCCCAATCGAGGGGGGCCCTGGAAGTGAGGGGCTCAGCCCTGGGGGCTCAGCGTGTCCCTGTGAAGTCCTTGCGCCGGGGTGTCATGCAGCAGCCCCCCGACACCGCCCTCTCAGTCAGGGTCACCTTTTCTCGCTCGGGGACAGAGGGCGGCCTTGCGGGGAGGGGAGGCTGCCTCACAGGCCTTGGGGCTCCCTGCAGGGCCACCAGCACAGCCTCAGGCTCCCCCTGAGCACCCTTGGGGGGACGGCGGGCAGAGGGCCAGGACCGGGGGCGCGTCTTCCTGGAGGGGGGCCCTGCCCTGTGTGGTCCCTGCAAATGCTGGAGCCAGCGCTGCTGCTCGAGGGGGTTGGAGCTAGTGGGGGGGGGCAGTGAGCAGAAGGGCTGGCACCCCAGGGAAGGAGACAGGCTTCTCCGACATCCAGCCTCACCCTTGGCTGCCAGGAGGTGGGGACCCCGAGTTCCTGGGCAGCCTCCCCCTGCCTCCCGCCCCCCAGGGAGGGCGGGCGGCTGGAATGCCAGGTATGTGGCGGGCAGAGCGGCCGGCTGACGCCAGGAGAGAGCAGGCAGGTGCCTCTCGGGTTACAGCCCCCCCACATCTAATCCCGTGTAAGGGGAGCCCTTCCCGGCGGCCGCCCTCCGGGCTGTGAAGTCTGGGCCGCGAGGCCATGAAGCCTGATCCCCGTTAACCCGTTGGCAGCCGGCGCCCCTGCACCCCCGCTCAGGGCCTCCCATCCCCGGGGTGCCCTCCTCTCTGGGGGGCTGGGGGGCGCACTGATGGTGTGAGAGGCGCCCCATCTCATCGCCTGCCAACGGGGTGCACCCCGGGCTGCGGTACATGCACCCCGAGGTCTGGCCCCGGCCAGTCCATCTGTGCATCACCAGGGCGGGCACCTGTACGCGCGGGGTGTTAGCAACATTGTAGCGCGAAGTTGCTTCTTAGTATCCAACAGGCCTCTGCTTACCGGAAACATCCTCCCCCCCCCCATGCGCCCCATAGCGAACCCGCATCATAAATTAAAGGCGGGGTGCAGAGCTGCCACAGCGACGGAAAGAATCCACCCCACAGTCGGCAAAGCGGAGAGAATGCTTGTAAATTAATCTTTTTTAATATAAATGTCACCGAGGTTTTAAAGTGAAGATGGAAACGTATTAGTAATAAGTGGGATCTAACTAGGAACGGTTGAAAATTCGGCTTCTTGGTACACGTTCCACGCGCACTTCAAAATATGTCTTCTGCCGCAACAGGGCGGGGTGCTTTATACATATTAATCAGGCTGATCTGGTGGGTGGTGTTGCTTACATTTACATATATTTGTTGACTCTGTGTCTCCTTGCTGTATCCATTATTAATAATATCCATTATTAAGAGATGGGTGTTGAGATCTATTCTTAAAACTGTGGAATGTACTTATAGTACCTTGCGGTTCTATCAGTTTTGGCGGCACAGACTTTGAAACTTTTATTAGGTGCACACTTGTTTAAGATGGTTACGCATTTATTTCCTTTTCATCGTTAAATGACCATCTTCATTCTGGAAAGATTCTTTGATCTGAAATCTACTCTGTCTTGTATTGATATAGCCACTCTGGCTTTCATTGTATTAATCTTGGCATGTGTATCATTTTTTCCATCTTTTAACCTACTTTTTTTTTTAATATTTAGAGTACATTTCAATAGGCAGCATATAGATACGTCTTAATTTTTTTTCCAATCTGATATCTTCTGCTCAATTGTTTAGGCCATTCATAGTTAATATAGTTAGGCTTACGTACATCCTGGACTTTCAACTTCTTACATGTCCCATGTCTTCTTCATTTGCTCCCCCCACCCCCTTTGCTAGCTTCTTTTTTATGGGGTATTTTGACGATGGCATTTTATCTTCTTGGTTGGTTTATGAAACTCTGTCTCGGTTACTTTGTTGGGCTGTACAGTGTATACTCTACTTAAGGTGTCAGAGTTTGCTTTGACGTGATATTATCCCCCTTCATGTTGTAGTTTATTTATATTTCTCTTGCTGTCATACATTGTATTTTTATCTATATTACAAACTCCAAAATATATTATCTCTAGTTAAAAAATTGATTGTATTTTAACCCTTTGGACGCCATATACCTCCAGAGACACAAGCGGTGGACCTTTTTAAGTTAAATTCAAAATACGGCGGCAGTTAACTGGTTAAAAGTGATTTCGGTAAAAACGAAAACAGTCGTAAGCTATATTCACCTAGTTATTTCCAATGTTCTTCATTCCTTTGTGGAGATACAGAAGGGATTTCATCTGGTGTTATTCATCTAGTATATTTTGTTTACCGTTGTTTCATTTCGGAAGGTGTATCGAGTGACTATTTCTCCATTTTAGCCAGAAATGGATGAAACTCAATTTCTAAGCCAGAGAGAGAAGTTTATTGATTGTAGTAACTAGAAATATTCTAATCTTACAGATGAAGATGTTAATGCACAATAAATAAAGTATTTTTTGGTCATATAGCAAGTTACGTTGCTATTAGTGTCATTAGCTTATCGTATCAAATTTTTATGTCTTTCTGTACCTGTGTCCTAGAATTTATCTGTTTTAATGATTGATAATTTTAAAGGAAATCATAAAAGTCATCTTTTCCCACTTCTACTTCTTTAAAAAAAATAGATTTTATTGCTATTTTACAGAGAGGAAGGGAGAGGGAGAGAAAGCCAGAAACACCTAGGAGAGAGAAACATTGATCAGCTGCCTCCTGCACGTCCCTCACTGGGGATGTGCCTGCAGCCAAGGTACCTGCCCTTGACCGGAATCAAACCTGGGATTCTTCAGTCCACAGGCCGACGCTCTATCCACTGAGCCACACCGGGTAGGGCCCCCTTCTATGTCTTAATTTTCACGTAAGGAAACCGAGGACCAGTGAGGAGTCCTCGTGTGTGGACAGCACAGACGGCGTGTGACGCTGAACCAAGAAGAAGACTAACGCACCTGCCGGTCGTCCCCTCCTCTGCGTCCTCATAATTTAAATAAAATTCAGCCCCAAACAGAAAGCGGAACCCCAGAGGGCGGCCTTGGAAATGGGCCCACGGCGCGGATCCCGGCTTAGTCAGAGTTCAAACTAAAACAAAATGCGGAACCTGCCCTGTGAGGACAAGTCCCAGGAGACCGTTTAGCCTAAGAGAAGCAGGAAGTGACAGAGTGAACACAGACTTGCAAAAAAACAGGTCAATTATCAGTTGCATCGCCTCTGACAATCAATAGCTCCCTGAGGAGAGACCCAGGCTAACCGCACAGAGAAGGCTGAGGGTAGAGACATTGAATAAGCGAATCAGAAATGTATAGACCATGCTTATGCTTCACAGCTAGTCTCATTGTTCCTAGTCTTCGCTATTCCTCCGGTTCCTTCTTCTAGAACACCAACTAGAAAACCTCAGAGATGCTGATTCACAGTAGAGACTAAATCTCTGATGGAAAACCACTGGTATTTCCCTGCCCCGAGGTATTTAGAAGGTAAAGGAACAATCTTGAGAATTCTAAGGCAGCATTTTTCAAAAGCATGCCTCACGATCATTAATATAAAGCGTTTATATACAAAGCTTTCTGAGTAAAATAGTGGCTTCTCAAAGGTAAGCAGCTTTCTCTATGGTGGGAGTTTCCGTCCTTAAGTCGCTGATGACCACGTGTGAAGTGAAATACTCAGTATTTTCCCTGAGAGAGGAAATGGAGTATTCACCAGTTCCTCCATTTGCCCATTTGCCCTGTGTGTTCTATGAAAAATATGCTGGAAAATGGTGATTAATTAAGAAATCAATCCTATGGTTACATTTTAAGGGGCTATAGTAGTTTGGTGGGAAAGTAGTTCCGAGGCTAAGAACTATTTTTTGAGATCCGCAGATTGAAGACTTAACAACTTCAATCCTTCCAAAGGTGACCTTCCGGATTTCCTTCCTTCCTTTCTTTCTTCCTTTCTTCCTTCCTTCTTTCTTTTTAAAAATATATTTTACTGATTTTTTATGGAGAAGAAGGGAGAGGGGTAGAGAGCTAGAAACATCGATGAGAAACATCGATCAGCTGCCTCCTGCACGCCCCCCACTGGGGATGTGCCCACAACCAAGGTACATGCCCTTGACCAGAATCGAACCTGGGACCTTTCAGGTCGACGCTCTATCCACCGAGCCAAACCGGTTTCGGCTGGATTTTCACAGGAATATCTTGAATGCTACCTTTCCTAGAAGGCTCGCCTGGATTCCACACTGGAACAAAGGAAGTTAACAAGGAAATTTCTACCACTGATGTTTCTCAAGCAGGAGCTGTTGCCCCTCAATTACAGGAGATGAAAATGGCACTTTGAGGAAACGAAGAGTGGGGGGTGGGGGCGAGCCTCAGAGGGTGGCCCACGGAGGAGGAACTAGGGGTGCGTTTTCATTTCCTTCCACCCGGAGTGGCTGGGAGCGTTTTCTTTCATCAGGAAGTGCGCTGACGAATGGCTTCCCTTTCTCTCCCTCGACGTTTTATTATGCTTTGGCCAGATTTTCCAGGGGGCAGTGGTATTCATATCTGAGGAGGAAAACCCTTTATTGGGCATAAATTGCGAACTTACTGTCTCGATTGCGCCGGAGTTTTAATGCTTCCTCTCCAGAACAGCCCCGGCGCACACTCTGCAGGGAGCCGGGCTGTGCTCTTGGGGGAATGCGCTCAGTGACCTAATAGGTCCTCCCATCTTTAAGTTCTGCGATCCAGGAAAGCCTCGTAAAACACAAGCTTCCTCGGTGAATTAGCTTTTCTCTGCCAGGATGGAAACCGCGTTCACGCTCTCCTTGGAAATGGCTAACAATATTAGAGATGCTTACTGGGCCCACACTGACAACTATCGGCGAATGGTTCGAGCGTCGTCCTTCTTCCGAAAGAGACAATATCTAGCACGTGACCTCCTCACTCCCTTTCCAGTCCTCAGACGCCATCCCTTCCCATCCACAAAAATGACTTTTAAGGAGGACAAAATCAAACCAAATTACTCAGTAGTGATGGAATATTGTTTATGCCAAAAATAGGGTGCTAGAGTATCCTTGTTAGAAGAGAGATGGCATTTGTGGGAAACCCAAGAGGTGCTGCAAGTCCGCTGGAAACTTTCTAGTAAATGTTGTAAAATATAAACAATAATTTTTATTGAACATATAATGTGTGCTAGAAAGCATGAAAACTTTAGCAGAACTATGAGCTAGGGCCGTTTCCCACAAATGATGGCAACTTATGAAGGAAAACGAAGCCCGCTGTGGTCGGATGAAAGGTCTAAACAAAATGAGTCATGACTTTAGGCATCTGAGAAGGAAGAGGGAGAGAGAGAGATAAAAACATCAGTGATGAGAGAGAATCCTTGATTGGCTGCCTCCTACGCTTTCCACACTGGGGATCAAGCCTATAACCCAGGCACGTACCCTGAGTGGGAATGGAACCGTGACCTCCGGTTCATAAGTCAACACACAACTGCTGAGCCACGCCAGGCGGGCTAAAATCTTTCCTGAGACAGGGACACCCATGCCCTCCACACCTCTTACTCTAATTCTCTGTGTAAAGCCTTTCACTCAAAATCCGGATTTCCCCAAATTCAGACACAGAGTGTTTTGCGAATTAGGGTCACAAAAACCTATCTCAGTGTTCTCTTCAGCCAACTACTCTTTCATTCACGTAACTATTCCACTTCCCCAGACATGTTAACCTAATGCTCTGTTCTATCGTATCCAGGGATGGAAATGGGTGGGATTATTTCATAGACTTGTAGCTTTGATTCATCTCCTGGACTTTGATATGTGTAGAGCAGTGGTTCTCAACCTGTGGGTCTCGACCCCTTTGGGGGTTGAACAACCCTTTCACAGGGGTCGCCTAAGACCATCGGAAAATGCAGATGTTTACATCATGATGCATCACAGTAGCAAAATTTCATGGTTGGGGGTCACCACCCCATGAGGACCTGTAGGCAAGGGTCGCGGCCTTAGGAAGGTTGAGAACCGCTGGTGTAGAGAGTAACGGTCTTTGAACGCACTGCAGTGAGCTCCACAGGAGGCCACCAGCTTTCCCTGAAGTCTGAACACTCACCACATGCATCTGCTCATTCCTCACATGTTTACCCGTGGTCCACAACATGCCAGGGTGTTGCTCCCGGCTGCGGCGAGGGACAGGATGGGAGCAGAGAGGAGTGGGGTCTGACACCTCCTTACACAGCGGGAGGCTTTTTTACGCTCAGACTCCCTTCTCTGGGGCGAGATCCCACTGCCGCTTTCCAGCCTGGACTTGTGACGTGAACTACGTCCAGGAAGCATTCCAGACGCCAGGAATTCCAGCTCCCGGGGCTCCCGCTGGGTCCGGATACACGGATAATCCCCACCTCACCATGGAGAGACGGGACCCAGAACGTGGAGGCTCTGGAGACTGGACCGTGTCCAGTAGCGATGGGCGACTATGGGTAAGCACCGAGAGGGGAAGTGACACGGCCACGTCCATGTTTTCATAAAGAGAACTCCCGGACGACAGCACAGAAAACGGAGGGGGAGTGGCAAGCAGACACGTCGTGATGGAAGTTGCACGTGATTGAACGAACCCCAATGAAAGAGGGCCAGGGCCTCGCTGCCCTGGGTGTGATCAGGGTGGACAGGAGCCCACTGATCCTCGTGGTGGTGTGAACGCACAGCTCTCGGACCTTAGGGATCAATTTCAGGTGAGTCGCGAGTGAGGAAGAGGCGTCATGGACGGCTCCATATGTAGGGCTTACGCGCCTGGCTGTAAGGGAGTAGAATTTACCCGGGGTAAGGAGTGATGAATATGGGGCACAGCCTATATCAGACGTTGGCCTTAAGATAAAGCACATCCTATCAAAATAAACTGAAAATGTTAGGTTGGATTAGCATCTCTAAAGATGGTTTAGTATCGTGGGAATTAACTTTTCCTTTAAAAGAGGTCTAAGGATTTGCCCATAAAATCGACACATAGTAGTTTTCAGGGGGTTGACTTTTTGTTTGGTTGATGATTTCCCTTTGCCGTGCAGAAGTTTTTAGGATGATGTCCCACTTACTTTTGTTTGGTTTCACTTCTGGTTTCAGCATCAGATTTAAAGATCAAAATATGTAACTTATTCTTCATTGCCCAATGTTCACCCTGTGGACATATCACTTATACGTTTTAGTCACATTGAAACGGAGGGGAAACGCGTATTAGACACACAGATGTGGATTCTGAAGGGTAGGCTCTTAACTAAAAGGAAGACTAAGTTACATTGTGATAGGAATAAACTTTTAGGAGCATTTAGACATCTGGAATTAATTACGCATATCACCAACCACTATGTTAATCCAGTGTTTTCGTCATACATTAAGGCATTTGTTCATTTTTTTAAAGGCACAGTTCAACTAAATGTTGAGTTTTCTTCCAATAGAACCAAAGATTTCATCGGATTCCTAGTTTATTTTGTTAATTCCAAGGCTGTTTTTCGCTCGGGAATAGTAAAACTTATATGACATTGCGAGTTTCAAATAGAGAAGTATCAAATGACCTAAACTCTGCATTTAACAACTACGAGATGTGTTTGCCTTTTGAGTGAATAGGAAGAGAACACAATATTTCCTTTTACCTTACACTGATGACCTATCTATTCATTACCGTTACCTATGCCAATTGCAAAATGACAATGTTCCATAGGAATTCAAGTCATCTGTGGTCTTGGCATTTATTTTTTATTTTTTCAAAAGCAGTACTCTTTCCGGGGCATTCAGTGACCTTTATCGAATTCAACAACTTCCCTCCGCATGATTAACGAGGGAAGACTTAATTAGCGGATGTGCTTCCTTTCCCCATAAGTAGGCATGCAGCTTTGCATCATTCAGCGGACGGTTACAGCTCTCGAGAACATGCCTAACCACGTTCCTTAGCCTGCCACACACGTGACCCTTCTCACTCCCGCCTTCCGTCTTCTCTTCGCCCACCATGCTCGTGATGTGAGACCCCATCCCCAAATCTCCGAGTCTCTCTCCCTCCCCTCCCTGCCTTTGGGTCACAGCTCTCTTGTTGGACTGCTCTTGTTGTGTTTGTTGCTCTCTCCCTATTCCCTTTACCTCTCCAACGCCATCATGAAAGAACCAAGTTTTGAAATCATCTCCTCGTCAGAGTGGGTGCCTCCTCTCTGAGAACTGAAAAGGCGAGGGCGTTCTGATGTCTTACACGATCAGGTGACACTGGTCTAGCTTGCAGCCTTAGGACAAGAAGGTCATGATCTTGCTGTTTGCCCACCTCCCCCCACAGACTCTGTGTTTCTCGATCGTGGGAATTGCCTCCCATTTACCTTTCTGGTTCGGTGCAATAATTGTTTATCCTCTATAACAGTGGTTCTCAACCTTCCTAAGGCTGCGACCCTTTAAGACAGCTCCTCATGGGGTGGTGACCCCCAACCATAAAATGATTTCGTAACTGTAACTTTGCTACTGTTATGAACTGTCATGTAAATATCTGATAGGCAGGATGTATTTTCATTGTTACAAATTGAACATCATTAAAGCATAGTGATTCATCACAAAAACAATATGTAATTATATATTGTGAAATATTTATTTCTAATTACAAATAAATGAAGTTTTGTCTTGAATCGTGGTGTCGCATGGGCAACAGTCTTCATATGACAATAGTAAACTACATGGCTACACTCCTGTCCTCTGGGTCTTCGTTATGTGAAGTCCTTTCCATCTGTTGCTGCTGATGAAACTCAGATAAAACATGTCGGTAACAGCAGATGTAAGTCGCACACACACTTTCCATCTCTCCCCGCCTCTGATTAGGGGAGCAGAGCAGAGCTTTGCAAATTTAGGGTTTCCTCAAAAAAAATCTTGAACTCACCAACTACAGTAGAGCGTCATAGTGAGCTTCCAAAAGAAGTGCTAGTACCTTCTCTCTCTGGGATGACTAATTTGGCTCTTCCATTGAGTGCTGGCCAGAGTCTCCATTCTCTAACAACCAAATTACTTCTAGCTTTCCCTCTAGAATATCCACCACTGTTAGCCATTTTTTAAAAATGTATTTTTACTGATTTCAGAGAGAAAGGGAGAGGGAGCGAGAGAGATAGAAACATCAGTGATGGGAGAACCATTGATCGGCTGCCTCTCGCACTCCCCCTACAGGGGATCAAGCCCACAACCCCAGGCATGTGCCCTTGACCAGAACTGAACCCGGAACCCTTGAGTCCCCAGGCTGACGCTCTATCCACTGAGCCACACCGGCGGAGGCCCTGTTAGCCATTTTTGAATGCCATTTTTCCCTCTCAGAAGCCACAGTCCACCAGCCTTCCTGTTGTCGGCGTCTATCAACAGCAATCACACGAACAGCAGGGAAACTTCAGTGCTCCCGAGGAGGAAGGAACCGGTCTCTTTCCGGAGCCTGCAAAGCACGCGCCTTCAGAATGACTCATTGCTGACACCTCCCACAGGCTCCTCTGATGGCACCAGCGGTCATTCACCTGCCAGTGTCGACTCATGGGTTCACTCCTGGTAGCGGGAAATGTGGAATCTTCAGGAGGATTTTTCACGTCTGCTATCTCAAATATAAATGCCAAGATAGGTGTTGGGTAACCAGGTGGACAGCTAAGTGGGTGGCTAAAGCGATACACAAAGATCTTTTTAAAAATGTATTTTATTGATTTTTACAGAGATGAAGGGAGAGAGATAGAGAGGTAGAAACATCGATGAGAGAGAGAGACATCGATCAGCTGCCTCCTGCAAGCCTCCCACTGGAGATGTACCTGCAACCAAGGTACATGCCCTTGACCGGAATCGAACCCAGGACCTTCTAGTCCACAGGCCGACGCTCTATCCATGGAGCCAAACCAGTTTCGGCAATAAAGATCTTTTTGATGCCTCTTGTGTCCTCATATTGTTTCCTCACACTAAAGAGACAGATCCCAGGCTCAAATCAACATTGGGTGCCCCAGTATGAAAGCTTGAATAATTCATTATCACATAAACAGACGCCGAAAACTCGTGTGTCTGCTGATGTGCAATACAGGCATCCTATTGTGGATAGTGAATCTTTAAAAACATGTTTTGTAATACGTTTTAAGTAAGAAAAGTGATTTTCAAATGTTCTCCGTATCAGCATATCTGACCTCCGCCAGTGGTTCAGATTACTCATTGAATAAACAGGCTGCCATTTCTGTGTAGACTCGCGCATGAAAATTATAACCGGAACAACAAAGAAGAGCATCTTCAACTATTTCAGCCTTCTCTGCGAGACAACTGACATTGTTTTTCTTTTTGGAATTCAGCCGAGTCTCTTAAGGGCACAGTCCCATTGATATTGTAATGCACTGCATGGAAACAGAGTGCCTGGTGTCTTTAATTTTTCTAACCGGGTATGACTTTCCAATTGTCTCTTCCCATCATCATCTAAGAGTCGCTTATTTATGTTAATAGTGGCCGCTATTGTTGGTAAGCTACTTGTATCAAATGAGTCCAACCCAAAGGCATGGATTCTGCAGATGGTGGAATAATTCAGTGGGATAATCTGCATAAGCAGATTCGCATTTTCATAGAAAACATTTTAATTTAATGTTTGGGTTTTGATCACTGGCTTACTGCACATCCCTAATTTTTTTTTCATCTAGTTTCCACCTTCTTTATAATTAAAAATTGTGCTTAGTGATTAATCTTTTCCCAAATAACAACACGGTCAGAGTAGGCTGTGTTATATGGTACAGACTTCCCATCATCATCATTCTACTCAGACAGAGTGCTTTATGTCACCTGCCCCTCTGAGTGAGACGCTGTTCACTCTGAAGGAAAAGCAAACAATCCGATATTAGCTGGTATTTTATTCGTCTGAAAAGAAAGAACAGGCATGTGAGGGGTTTGAAGACACCGCTCCATTCTAACAAGTGAAGAGCTGAAAAAAAAACCTGTAAAACCAACTCAGATCCGTCAGAGAAGTGAGGTCCCAGGGCAAACTGCTACCCCCAAACTGTAACCGAGGAATTGCTGGGGATTAGAAAAACCTGCTTCCGGTAGGGGAGAGGAGAAACCTCTTTGGAAGAAATCAGAGCATTTTGATCTTTACCGCTGCACCAAAGCATTCAACTACAGAGGGTTGTTTTTTGTCATGTTTTGCTTTGTTTTGTTTTAAAAGCCTAACCTAATTGAAGTAGCTCAATTCTGGCTCTTTCGAGGGGCTTACATGGGGGAAAGAATTACCCAACTCCAGCCAAAAACCGGTGTGGCTCAGTGGATAGAGCTTTGGCCTGCGACTGAAAGGTCCCAGGTTCGAATCCGGTCAAGGGCATGTACCTTGGTGGCGGGCACATCTCCAGTAGGGGTCGTGTAAGAGGCAGCTGATCGATGTCTCTCTCTCTCTCTCATCGATGTTTCTAACTCTCTATCTCTCTCCCTTCCTCTCTGTAAAAAAAAAATCCATAAAATATATATTTTTTAAAAAAAGAATTACCCAACTCCAACTCCCTCTAGCCATCCTCTTCCAGGTGAGGGGGGCGGGTAGGGAGGGCCTGTGCAGGCCAGGTGACGTTCTCAGTTCAAGGGCATAGGCTCCTCAAAGACTGAGACCTGATCACGTGATTATAGACTAAGTCCTCTCCCCTGACGCCTTACCATTCCATTACTCACTATGTCCTGCAGTGCATTTTGTCCAGTACAGTATGCCGGAAACCGAACATAGTCTCCCTCATAGAAAGATGATGTGGACAGGAAACCCGGAAGGCTGGTCCACAACCTGAATTGCTCTGACCACTCACTGTTTAGTGGAGACATCGTTCGCTGAAGCAGCCTCCACCTGTGTTTGTCTTACATATTTTTGTACTTGGAATTTCCTGCCTAAAGGCTGGGGGTGTGTCCCATAGTCTCAATAAAAGGGGATAGCAAGGCCAGAGCAGAGGGAAGTCTTCCCACTAGAGCAGCGGTTCTCAACCTGTGGGTCGCGACCCCTTTGGGGGTCGAACGACCCTTTCACAGGGGTCGCCTAAGACTATTGGAAAACGCCTATTTCCCATGGTCTTAGGAACCAACACACCGCTCCTCGGTGTAGCAAAGTGTAGCCATGTAGTTTACTGTTGTCCTATGAAGAGTGTTGCCCATGCTACACCACGACTCAAGACAAAATTTCATTTATTTGTCATTAGAAATAAATATTTCACAAGATATAATTACATATTGTTTTTGTGATGAATCACTATGCTTTACTTATGTTCAATTTTTAACAATGAAAATACATCCTGCCTATCAGATATTTACATTTCAGTTCATAACAGTAGCAAAATTACAGTGATGAAGTAGCAACAGAAATAATTTTATGGTTGGGGGTCACCACCACATGAGGAGCTGTCTTAAAGGGTCGCGGCATTAGGAAGGTTGAGAACCACTGATCTAAAGCCTCAAACATTGTACTGCTATAGTTCAATTTCTAGTTCTAGCCTGGGGATCTAAACAAACAAAACTTAATTGGAAAAAAAAACAAAATCACAGAGTAATACAAATCTAGCAAGACAAGTGTGTATGATCCCATGTGTCCATATTTTAAAAAACCATCATACATGGCATTTACGGAGCAATGAGAAACAGAAATGAGGGCAATCGGTTAGTAGAAGTTACTTTTGAAGGAAGAACGAGGGGCAATGTACCATTTCATTGCGTGCATTTCTGCATTGTTGATATCTTACTGTAATACTCGCGTAGCTAGAAACTGTGGGCTGATCACCGTGGTAAGTAAGTGGTCACTTAGACATGTCATTACAACGAACACACTCGTAGGGACGCCTGTCTAGAAAGCAGTCTTTTCCCACGTGATGAACTCACGTTTCTCTCCCAAAATATCGGCCTGTGAGCGAATCAAAATAAAGCTCCCGTCCTCGTGGAAATGGGATCCAGCCGCTTCCCCCAGCGCTGTTTTCCTCCGTGGAGCCCGCCCGGCCTGGGCTCCGTCCGTGTCAAGTGCTGGAACCCTGGGCCTCCCCTGAGTGGCCAGGGAAAGCGACGCCTAATCAGCGGCCACTTCCCCGGCAGGCTGCCTGCTGGTCATTCACTTCCCACTGGTGCTCAGGGGGGTGGTTTCGCGGGGACAATCCAGCCGCTGGTTAATCAGGTCTCTTGACTGCTTCCTGAAATCCAGAGGAAGGGAGCGTCGCAGTAACCCCCTGTCTCGGGGTGGCTATGGGAACTCGGGTGTGCGTTCCAGCCTTATGTGGGCAGAGCCTGCCCCCGGGCAGAGGGCTGGGCAGAGAAGAGCAGCGACACAGAACACGGGGTCCACCCTGTATCCACGCCCAGGACACGGAGCTGGAGGAAGGCACGCAGGTCTGAGTGCCAGGAGAGAAATCAGAAGGGAGCAGAGAAATCAGAAGCGTGAAGAGGAGAAGTGAAATGGGGGCATCCCGTTCCGTAGGAAAGGGAAATCGAAAGGTTCTGGGGTCAATGGGTCTAGCTTTGAAACTTATAATGTTAGAATGAAAAGATGTTGAGCCGAAATGGGTGTGGCTCAGTGGATAGAGCGTCGGCCTGTAGACTGAAGGGTCCCAGGTGCGATTCCAGTCAAGGGCATGTATCCTGGTTGTGGGCACATCCCCAGTAGGGGTTGTGCAGGAGGCAGCTGATCGATGTCTCTCATCGATGTTTCTAACTCTCTATCCCTCTCCCTTCCTCTCTGTAAAAAAAATCAATAAAATATATTAAAAAAAAAAGAATGAAAAGATGCCAAAGGTTGCAGAGGTCGTCCTGGACGGAGGATGCGATGGACCTCATGCCCCCTCGCCTCCCACCTCAGATCCGGTGGGTGATGGTCATATTCCATGGTCATCGCCGGTCCCAATGTCTGTGCCCGTTCCAGACCACCGGCTGCTCCAAGGCAGAAATTGCTCTCCTCATCTCCATTCTGCAACGATCGCTGTGATTGCCCAGATTTCGTGAATGCCAGGTGCACCGGTTAATAATGCGGATTTTTCCCCCAATAGATGGAGTTACACATATGTTGATATATATGCGACTTGATATGCATGATATGTTGTGGTATGGACAGCAAGCTTCAAAACTTCATATGTCAAATTTGCTGAAGGTGTTAACATCATAGATCTTTTTACGCTTAAAAAGGTCGAATTTCGTGCCAAAAAAAAAAAAAAGAGCATTTGCAGGAACTTTTAATTCATTACTTTATTTTGAAGAAAAAATTACTGTATACTTCAGGAAGCTTATGGTGAACATGCTCCATCTCAAGATACTTGTGAACGCGGGTTTAAATGCTTTAAAAGTGATGATTTCAATGTGAAAGACAAAGAACGTCCAGGTCAACCTAAAAAGTTTGAAGACCAACAATGACAAGCATCACTGGATGAAGATGCGGGTCAAACTCAAAAACAACTTTCAGAAAGATTAAACCTTACTCAGCAAACAATTTCTGATCGTTCACAAGCAATGGGAGAGATTTTAATAGAAGGGAAATGGCTGCCACATCAACTGAAGGAAAGACAAATGGAAAAACCAAAAAGTCATCAGTAAAATGTTACTTCAATGGCACAAAGGAAAGTCTTTTTTGCATTGAATTATGACTGGCGATGAAAAGTGGATTTATTTTGAGAATCCCAAAGGCACAAAATCATGGGTTGATCCAGGTCAACCATCAACATCGACTGCAAGGCCACATCACTTTAGAAAGAAGACAATGCTCTGCGTTTGGTGGGGTCAGGAAGGTGTGGTGTATTATGAGCTTCTAACACCAGGTGAAACCATTAATACTGATTGCTATCTACAACAAATAGTCAATTTGAACCACACTTTGTTCATAACACCACCTGAATGTGCCAGAAGACACGGCAAAGTGATTTTACTTTATGATGATGCACCATCACACACTTCCGAACCAGTTAAAGACACGTTAAAAGATCTTGCCTGGGAAGTATTAACCCACCCGCTGTATTCACCAGACCTTGCTCCTTCAGATGACCACTTGTTCTGATCGATAGCACATGCACTTTCTTTTTAAAAAAAAAATACATTTTATTGATTCTTTACAGAGAGGAAGGGAGAGGGATAGAGAGTTAGAAACATCCATGAGAGAGAGACATCAGTCAGTAGCCACCTGGGGTGTGCCTGCAACCAAGGTACGTGCCCTTGACCAGAATCGAACCTGGGAACTTTCAGTCTGCAGGCCGACACTCTAACCACTGAGCCAAACCAGTTTTGGCACACTTTCTGAGCAGCACTTCAAAACATATGAAGAAGTGGACAATTGTGTCTCTAAATGGTTTGTCTCAAAACAAGGAAAGTTCTATGGGGATGGTACCCACAGATTGCCTGAAAGATGGGGAAATGTGTAGCTAGCGATGGGCATTACTTTGAATAAAGCACTTTTGATGTTTCTCTTGAAATTACTGTGTTTTCTTTGATTACCAAAGCCGCATCATTAACTGGCACACCTGGTATGTTGACTAAATAAATGACAGTCAACCTTTGTGTTTAAGGTGAGTTACTGAAACAATCTAACGCTAAAAGGTGTTCAGTTCTTTTAGAAAAATCCCGGATGCTCCTACACTAAGTCCTATATCTTCTAATTCTTCTATTTAGAATCCTGCATATCCGACTCTGCTTACAATCTCAGTGATTCTTTTCCTTCTCGGGGAATCCCTAACGTGTCCTGTCTTTTCCTTTTCTTCTCGGATTGAATTCCCAACTCCCCGTCCTAGCTCTGGAGCTGTGCTTCCTCTTTGTCAAGGCACCAAAGTTTGCTCCTCCCTTTGTTTTGCTCCTACTTCATCTGAAAACCGAAAGAAACCGACCTCGAAGGAAACCTGACAAGGTAACTTCAGAGAACAAAACTCTGAGAGCAGATTGCTGCCAGCAGATTTTGTTTCTGAGCCAGAGAAAATCACTATGATTCCGTTTTCCTTTGTGTGACTCCTTCTCTCCCCATCGATCGCCGCCGCCGTGGCCAGTAATAGAGGGAAGGGAGAAGCCATTGTAGGACCAGCGGGTGACTTGGGACACAGAGGAATGCCAGACCCTCCCACCACAATAGCAGTCGAGAAGCGAGGAGGCTCGGGAGAGACCAAGAATGAACAATGGGAGGCCATTCTGAGCAAGACAGCGGCCGAATAAGCAGGTGCAAGTCCCGTCAATTCAGAATGGAATCTGGGGCGAGAACGGAAAAGCTGTTGGTGTGAATGAATTAATTTTACAGAGAATCGTAATGCCACGCCGATCCAACTTCACAACCTCAGCATCCAACAGCAATCGGTCTTCGAATCAGACCTCCTGTGCATTCTTTCCGAGTCTCCAAGTGATAGGTTTCTGTTTTTTTCTGAGCTCCTTCGGTTCCCAGGGTTCTTACCTCCCATTGGAGAGCCAGCAGCTACTTCTTCGTGCCTGGTTACTTCTCATGCGTGAAGCGTAATCTCTTCTGCTGGATCCTCCATTTATTTTATTTTTATTTTTGAAACGTCAACATCTCTTCACATTATAAATATAAAATTACTGGGATAATAATGATCATGATAGAATCCTAGGATGATATCAAAAGCCCTCATACGAATAACATGGTTAGGCAAAGTTTCACTATGCACAAGGGAAGGATCATGCCTGAATATGGTTTGGGAAGGGCTTAACATCTGGCTGGATTTAGAAAAAAAAAAGAAATACCTGAAAATAGAGAGCGAGTAGGTGGAAAACGAAGCAATGCTCAGGACAAGTTTCCTGCGACTTGGATCAACAGAGAGCTGCCTGGTGAGAGAAGGATGCTGGGAGCTGGAGCAAGCACAGTGCCCCGCCCACCCCATCACATGACCTGCTTTGCACTCCCATAATCCCCTGGGCTTCCCTGCCCAGCAGCCTGCACCAGGGTGTCTTTGCCCGAGGAAAGCTAGGGTTGCTCACCCCCAACACCTGGCCCTTAATCAATGCCTTCAGACCCACTGGGTCCAGGCACTCGGGAGGTACCCCGACACTGTCTCCAGAGCTCTGCCGTGGGGTGAGCTCATGAGCCTCTATGGAACCACATTCCACAGGGCTCCGTGGCGTGGCCCCTTCCCATGCTGATCCCGGCTGCTCCTCCCCTACCTGCTCTTCCTTGGACTTGCCTCATAAACCACTTTCAGACCAATCTTCTCTGCGTCCAGCTCAGGGGACTTAATCTAAAACGGGGGGGTGACATTTCACTGGGCATGAAGCATGTTCAGAGGAGCTGCGTTGAAAGGCTCATTCCGGGGAAGGAGAGCATCAGAGGCAAAGGCGTGGGGAGGTGGGGTTCGCATGCTTCTGTGGGTGTCAGAGGAGAAAAAAGACCTCCTGACAAGCAGCTGAGAGTGTGAAGCCCAGGGGAGCACGATCCAGAGTGGCAGAGGGGGGGGGGGGGGGGCAATAGGGCAATAGCAGATCAGGCAAAATGTGACGGAAAAAGAAACACTGAAACTTGATGATGTTGTAGAAAATAGACCCTGGTTTGAGTTCCTAAGCAGAAAAGCATGAGAAATATACGTTTTTCTATTTGCATATTTTTAAAACATAGTCACAGAAGCCGAGTCTCTAGCTGCTATGTGGAAAAACAGATTTTTCTGGCGTGGCTCAGTGGTTGAGGGTTGATCTATGAACCAGGAGGTCAAGGTTCGATTCCTGGTCAGGGCACAGGCCCAGCTTTCGGGCTTGGTCACCAGTAGGGGGCATGGAGGAGGTAGCCAATCAACAATTCTCTCTCTCATCATTGACACCTCTCTCTCTCTCTCTCTCTCTCCACGTCTCTGAAATCAATAAAAATATATACAGTGGTACCTCGAGATACGAGTGCCCTAACACACGAGATTTTTGAGATACGAGCCGTCGAGCGAGCGATTTTTGCTTTGAAATACGAGCAACATTTGAGATACGAGTCATTGCTCGGATCCGCCGGCGACCCACCCGTTTACCGCGACGCGAGCGTCTCATAGTTTCCCACGCCTCAAGGTGACGGAACGAATTGAACTCGTATCTCGAGGGACCACTGTATATTTTTAAAAAGAGTCTCTCTGGCCAAATCAAGTTTAGCAAATTAATAATCCCCAAATGACCATGAGCCTGTGGAAGCGGGGGTCCAGGACCAGCTTTGGGTGTTTACATTTCCCGTCGTTTCCACGTTGACCACGACACTCCCGGCGTGTCCTGCCGGTCAGGGTGGCCCACCTGCTGGCCACGCACCCTCTGGGGCCTGATCAAGCCCCTCCTCCACGGGCTCCCCACCGAACCCTGCCGGAGGCCGCTCTCATGGACGCCGGGGCCTGGTTTCCTGCAGACACACTGGAGGACAAGGTGCTTTAGGACGCTCTGGGCAAGGGGTGGAGACCGCATGGAGACCAGAGCTTTGCTGGGGACGAGACGCGGCTGGCGGCTGGAGAAATGTCCAGGGAAATGAGAACTGCAGGCCATCTCAGAAAGTCATTGCGTGCCACGAGTGGAGAAGGTGGTGGTGGTGGTGTGGGGGGGATGAAGAGAACCGGAATGTTCCAGCCGGGCTGTAGTGGTGTGAGCAACAGAAAGGACAGCCTGGGAGGGCCTCTCCTCAGGCTTCCGTGTCTGCCGGCATGTGGGAACAGGCCACGGGATGGCATCTTAACGTGGAAAATCAGCTTCAATGGGATGCGGCGGTCCGCCTGGTGACATGACCCCGCCTCCTTTCAGTCCCATCTTCAGCTCCAGGGGCATCAGGATGAGAAGTTTTTGTTGTTGTTGTTTGTTTGTTTTTTAATATATTTTATTGATTCTTTACAGAGAGGAAGGGAGAGGGATAAAAAGTCAGAAACATCGATGAGAGAGAGACATCCATCAGCCGCCTCCTTCACGCCCCACAGTGGAGATGTGCCCGCAACCAAGGTACATGGCCTTGACCGGCATGGAACCCGGGACCTTTCAGTCCATAGGCCGACGCTCTATCCACTGAGCCACACCGGTCTCGGCAGGACGAGAAGTGTTAAGAGCGTGTTCTGGGTAGGCTGAGCATGATGGTGTTTTTCCTTGTTTTGTGTTTCCACCTGGCCATGAGCAATGAAACACCGGGAGACTGGGTGAGCACGCAGGTTTCCATCCGGGAGGTCTAGGCGGAGCCTGAGGTGGTGCGGGTCTACCAGCTCTCAGGGTTGCAAGGACCAACTCTGAATACCAGAGGATCAAAGATCAGGTCCGCGAGGATGTGCATGGAGAGATTCCAGAATGACTATAGACATTGCACTCTCTGTTGTAATTGTTCACTTGCTTCATCTTTTTATGAGACTGTTCACCCTCAGGTGAGTGTATGAGAGCAGAAGGAAGGGTATGGAGAAAATCTGTGGGGAAAGGGAATTTAAATGAGATAGAAAGACCCGGGGAAGGTCTAGTGAAGACCAAGGGGATGCTTTCAGAAGGAGAGTGGGACCAGTGGGCGGTGTCCAGGGCTGATTGACAGGTTTTGCTAGGGAAAAAGGGACCTTTTATTAAGATATATTTTTAACGTATTTTTCATTCTGTGTTCTTTTCCTTCCTGTTAATTTTACACCCGCTGTGGGCTGAGAAATATGAATAAGATTTCCCTTTAATGGCCATGTTACCTAAAGTCAACTACCCCGGAACCTTTCTTTTCTGTTATATGTTGTTATTCCAATAAACTTCAATCTCTAAGAACATTTTCAATAATATTCCCTTCATTGTCATATGAATACCTTCTTAATTCTCAAAGCACAAGCCAGTGTTTAGGGAATAAGAGAAATAGCATTCTTTCAATCATTGGTAGTCAGAACACAATGGCAAAATAGAAATAGTGATTTTTTTACATTGCTTTTCAGACATAGCTTTGTTACTTGGTGGAAACAAAATCAAGGAGATTTAAATAATAAACCTTTGGCAGTCTGGTGGTTATGGAAATAGCAGAAACGAAAATATAAGCTCTATCCTTGTGTCTTTCATAAGAGGCACGTATGGGCCGTATCTGACTATTTTAACCGAGAGGTCCACCTTAATGAGAGAGTAATAAAAATAACTGTTCATTTTCAAAGTCTCATGTCACTACAGGATGTTAGACATAAAACAAGTTCTCATTTTACTTTTAAAATATGACTACACCTTAATTATATATGCAATGTATTTTTAAGAAGATTTATAGGTAAACTTTCTATTATATTATAGCCAGCCATGGCTTCCTCTACGGATTAAAGAATTAAAACTTTAATGGCAAATTCATGGCTCAGGAATTACACAGCTTCCTTTCTCCTCAGAATGACTGAGTACATATGTTTAGCTCCTTTCAAGATCACGACCCATAAAACTCGTTGCATTTATATTAACAAAGTGAGCAATGTATGTTAATTTTCTCAGCCTAAGAAAAAGGTAAGGAAACTCACAACTTTTGGGTGTCTATGCAGTGTCCCAGGTACAACGTAAGGTGCTTTCATCTCACAAAACAGGAAAAAGATAGAAAATGAGCCCTCGCTGGTTTGGCTCAGTGGATAGAGCTTCAGCCTGTGGACTGAAGGGTCCAGGGTTTGATTCCGGTCAAGGGCACATGCCAAGGTTTTGGGCTGGATCCCCCAATAGGAGATGTACAGGAGGCAGCAGATGAATGATTTCTCTCTCATCGTGATGTTTCTATCTTTCTCTCCCTTCCTCTCTGAAATCAATAAAAATAAAAAGAGAAAATGATAAAGGAACGTTAAATAATCAGAGTAAAATTACTGTTAAAAATTTTTAGTTTAGCCAAGGCCAGTTTGGCTCGGTGGATAGAGCTTCAGCCTGTGGACTGAAAGGTCCCAAGTTCGATTCCGGTCGAGGGAATGTATCTTGGTTGCGGGCACATCCTCAGTAGGGGGCGTGCAGGAGGCGGCTGATCGATGTCTCTCTCTCATCGATGTTTCTGACTCTCTATCCCTCTTCCTTCCTCTCTGTGAAAAATCAATAAAATATATTAAAAAAAAAAAGAAAAGAAAACTTCCTGCAAATGCTCTTTAAAAAAAAAATTTAGTTTAAGAAACACCATTGACCGTGACCGGTAATTACTGCGTTCCTCCCAGAAAGCATCATGCTTGATTCGTGACCCCAGAGACCAAAAAGGAGGTCCACACGCGATAGGGGCCACCAGATGCCCCGCTTGTAAGCCCAGACCATTGCCAGGGGGTCTGAGAACTGGGCACGGACTCGGCTGAGCTGGCCTGTCTCTGGAACACTCGACCGGAGCTTGCAAACCCCTGGGGCCACGACCTTGCCTGTGAGAGCGGCTCGGTGTCTACGAACCGCGCCAATAGCCAGGCCGGCGCGCAGGTCAACACGGGCACCTGCGCCTCCCGCAGCCACAGCAAAATTACAACCAACACGCACCATCACCACCACCCAGGACCCCCCGGAGCCCGCGGCCTGAGGTCCTCCACCAGGGAAGTGGAGAGAGCACATGGGCCTGGGGGGACGGGGGGCATGAAATGGGCTGGCGGGACACCCACGTTTGGGTGAGAGGGAGGTCCTGGCTGCGGAGGCCGCCTGCCCGCACCGAAGAGGTCAATGAAGACCTCGTGTGCGCCTGTGCCTCACCTGTGGGCACAGACAATAGGGCGGGGAAGGCCTGAGGTGGGGGAGAGGGAAAGGGAGGGGGAGAAGGGGGAGAAGGACATCTGTCATGCTTTCATCGATGAAGACTTTTAAAAAGAGCTGACGTGCCGAAACCGGTGTGGCTCAGCGGATAGAGCGTCGGTCTGCGGATTAAAAGGTCCCAGGTTCGATTCCGGTCAAGGGCACGTACCTTGGTGGCGGGCGCATCCCCAAGTAGGGGGCGTGCAAGAGGCGGCTGATCGATGTGTCTCTCTCATCGATATTTCTGACTCTCTATCCCTCTCCCTTCCTCTCTGTAAAAAATCAGTAAAATGTATATATTTAAAAAAAAAAAGAGCTGACTTAATAATACCTACAGAAAGATGTTGAAATAGAAGCTATCCAACCCTCATGAAAATAAGTTAGAATGAGAGTTCTTGAAAAGCGTGAGACAGGTAAAGCGCATAAACTAAGGAGAGAATTTTCATTTTTATTTATTTATGTTTTTAAACATAAACTGTTTATTTATTTAACAAATAATTACACCGTGCTTACAAGATCATAAATAAACAGTGTGCCAGGAATTAAGCTCAGCATCCTGCAATCTCATATGGGAGAAAAAAGACGACACATTTAATGGAATAGCCTTTCACAAGAATCCTACGGATCAGCTTCGCATCTAGGGTTTGTGTGATTCTGACTCCAGTAATGTCACTTTGCTCCCTCATCCTTTCCCAGACGACAGCATCCAAAGTCTCCAATGGCCCTGCGTACTGAGGGCCAATAAGGGGAATGTTTAAACTGGGTCCGGAACCCCCAGAGCCGAGAATCTCCTGGCTGCAGAGTCAGTTCACACACGTGGGGGTGCTCCCCGCACCCCGGAATCAGGACCGGGACAGCAGCAGAAAGCCTGTGGTTGGGACAGTTTCCGGCAAAGCCTGTCCCCTGCAGTCTGCGGCACTTGCTGTTTGGCTCTGTCAGGCCTATTAGCAAATTCACACTGAAATGACCCGGCGGCCTTTAGATTTCACCAGAAACTACGTGTGCCCAACGGAGCGCAGAGTTTGCATCGGGTGCTGTGTATGACAGCTGTAGGCGGAGCAGAAAGAAAAGAATCTGACTGAAGTTAGATTCTGTTCTTTCATGATTAGGTTTAAACATGTCTCTGAACTGCCTCTTCACCTGTGAATTCTTCTTCTTCTCCGTAAACACCAGCGTCTCCTCTACTAGATTGTCCGTTCTGCCCCCTTGGGAGTTGCTCCAGTTACTGCTCATTTATTTTAGATGCAACTTCTCACACTACAGTCAAACTTTGCTGAATGAAAGCTATGGTTTTCCAGGAATTTCAGAAAACACACTGAGTTTTTTTAGGTACACACCAAGGAAGCCCCATGTCCATAATTACCAAATGGGGTTCAGAAGGAAGGACTGAAGAGATAATGTGTCCGAGGGTCAGCAATACCCAGCTCGGCTCTGGGGGAGCACCAGACACCTGTAATCTCAGGAAATCCTCAAAACGACCTCGTGAGATGAGTCCTATTGTTGTTATCCTATGTTACCCATCCAATTATTTTTATTTTTTTCCTTCATTTTTAAGAAAAATATTTTTTGAAAAATATTATGATTTTTTCTATGTCAAAAGAAAATCAAGCTATTCGTAAAAATGCAAACAAAACAAAACAAAACAGCAAAATACCTCCAAAATCTTCCACTGAGGAAAAGAAAGATATTCATATTTGCTGGAAAATATACCAAACATTTTTTTTGCATGTTTACAAACAGAGGGCATTTTATGTAGTATGGCCACTTAGATTGGCTGGTGGTCAATAAGACGATAAATAAACGAATAGATAACATACATTAACCTCTAGAGAGGCAATGACCAATAGGAATCCAGCTAGTGGTTTGAAAAGTAATGTCTTTTTCTTTCTTGTCTTCCCATGTCCATAATCGCCCAAGACATCAGTGCGTGAGAGAGGTGGTGAGACTCCGATGCGTGAAGAAATGCAGAGAAAAAGGAACAGGATCTGAAATTCAAAACAGGACTTTAAGGAGACATTCCACTTGTAAGCCACACATTATGAAAGGGACGAAGAGTCTTTTATATATTCCTTTCTCTTCCCTTTAGTCTTCCCGAAGTAGCCCACGAAGTTTTTAAAATGTGACTTTCCTTTGGGAAGAAGTGGTAGGCGATCTCCTCCTGTAGTCAATTCTTAGTCATCCTCTACCATAGGGTGAATGAAGCTGAGTCACTTCACCGCTTTGTAATCAGAATTACCGCACATGCACAGGGTTCTCTTGTTTAATCCTTGAAAACTTATTTTTTGTTATCATGGACAGTTGGCCCCGTGTTTTGACTGCCTATGTTGTCTTTTAAAGTTCTTGTGTTTGTATTATGAAGACAGGTGTGAGAACTCACTCCTCTTACTAGTTACCAACGTGCACACGCTACTTCAAATATTAGTGTTGCTGGCTTGGATCAAAAAGCTCTGAGTCAATACAGAACGTTTAGCTTTTCTAAACCGTTACACATGCTTTTTCACAAAACGCTCAACCACAAACAATTCTCAGGAAGTTAAATTCCCATCTAACGGAGGGGGGGAAATCAAGTCACAAAGAGTGAGAAGGAGCCCAGCTGATGTGGCTCAGGGGATGCTGAGTGAAAGTAAGGCCGGGCCGGGCCTATGAACCAGGAGTCCCTGGTTCTATTCCCGGTCAGGGCACATGCCTGGGTTGCAGGCTCGATCCCCAGTGTGGGGCGTGCAGGCTGTTTCTATGTCTCTCTCCCTCTCCCTTCCTCTCTGAAATAAATAAAAATATGTATTTTTAAAAACTGGCAACCTGTTAAAAAACAAGTGAGAATGACTTTCCTGGGGTCCTCCTGCTGGAGGCTGGCTGGTAGCCAGGAACCACTGAGATCCGTCCTCCCAAGGCTCGGCCCTGCCTTACTTTCACTCAGCATCCCTCTGAGTTCCCTCTGGACACGTTTCTTTACTTCAGGTTCCCGGGAAGCAGTTCCTTATGCGATCGGTGTACCCCAAGGTCTGTCAGAGCTGGTCTATCCCTTCCGGCTGACGAGGTAAGTTCTTCAGTAAACGCACCGAATGAACGTGTGCACAGGTGTGATCAGCACCGCCCGGCCCCGCTGCTCCTCGCCATCCTTTTCACCATAAGCCCCCGCTCTCTGTGTCCGCTGTCCAGGCCCCCACACCAATGCACTGACCTGACTTAGAAATATAGGGGCATTTTCTTGAGGTGTGACTTTGGGGTACCCGTTTCTTCCCAGATGTTCATTGCCCGGGCCCTGAACCCATCATCGCTTCATTCCGTCCCAAACAAAGCCTGGACATCATTGTGTATTTTCAAATGAGCAGGGGAGTCCTTTG
>JAAGEH010002531.1:80544694-80581763 GCA_011751065.1 Lasiurus cinereus
TGGAATCTCGAGCGCACCAACACACACACACACACACACACACACACACACACACTCTCACAGTAAATGAACAAGACACTTGGGAGAGAGATGTTCAACCTCAGCATCGTTAAGAACCAAACAAACATCTAATAAAATAAGAAAATATTTCCACCTATCAGACCGCACCAAACGGTCAATAAAAGGATCAGTAACGCCATCTGGGTGGGGGGTTGAGTAAAGAGCAGTTGCTAAAACCTAACGCGGCCGTTGATCATCTTATTCCAATCTGTTCCCTGCAACTCCCCACGAGAGCATGAGCCGTCACTCCGTCCCGCCCGTCCATCCGTGCTTTCCCAAAGGCCTGCGTTCCAGGAGGGAGGCGCCTCCGAAGTCAGAGGCGAGTGAGGAGAGGAGATCACAGGCCCCCAGGGTCCATCCCTGCTGGGGGGGCCCGGCACCCCAAGAGTGTGCCCACTCTTCATACGGAGATTTAAAGGTCTCATTAGTTTCTTGGGATAGAGACATACATAAAGAACAAAACAAAAGAACCTGTGCTTTTACCGTCCAGATAATCTGAGCTGACGTTTTTTAATAAGTAATATATGGGCACAGTTAGAGAAAAGCAAAGCTGTGTGAGGAAGCACAGAGTCGGAACACGGAAACTTTCCTCTCCACTGTGGTCCCTCGGAAGGCAGGGTTTCTGTTGATGACGTTAAAGATTTCCAGTGTTAGAAAAGCTGGCTCCGGCCGTAAATACCGAGCTGCCCTGTTACAGTTCAAGCTTTTTGCTTTCCATCTAGATTACATTGAACTATGGTCCTGGGTCTGTGCATCCTCTAAACCAGCGGTTCTCAACCTTCCTAAGGCCGGGACCCTTTAAGACAGCTCCTCATGTGGTGGTAACCCCCAACCATAAAATTATTTTCTTTGCTACTTCCTAAACAGTAATTTTGCTACTGTTGTGGATAGTCATGTAAATATCTGTGTTTTCTGATGGTCTTAGGCGACCCCTATGATGGGGTCAATGGACCCCCAAAGGGGTCGCGACCCACAGGTTGAGAACCACTGCTCTAAACCTTCACGTGCATACAGCACCGGGACGTGCTAACGGCCGGAACCAGCGGGGCCTTTAATAGCCTGTAATTGGGTTCTCTGACTGTGGAGACGGAGAGTGGGCAACCAGCCAAGTCCCCAAGTCTACAGCCAAGACAGTTACCAATGCAACGCCAAGTTCTCGCTTCCCCATCCTTAGTGAACACCTCAACCCCAAATTCAAGAAACAAGTTGAAAGGAATGCACCAAAAATATACTCTTACACTTAATGACATGGATCATCTGTGATTCGTTTGCTTCGATCAAGTAGGGATGTTTAGACAAAACTAATACCTCCTACCCTGTGCGCAGTACGAATGTCAGACAGACACACCCCACCTTTCCCCAGGGGCCTCCCATGGGGCTGACAACTGCTTCCAAAACATGGCTCCCTGCTAGCTTGTCCCCCCATGATCTGTGACTGTGTGCCTCATGACCAAAGAAACGGGGGTGCTTCTCTAAATCGCATGCCCAGTGAGCCTTTCCTCAGCAGCCCCCCACGTCCGGGATGGCTCTGAGGAGACAGCGGTTCTGTGGAATTAGCAACGTCACAGCTGAGACCCCAATGGCGTGTTCTCCGGGTCTCTTTGCCACCACCCGGAGCATCATCATCCTGACAGGGCAGGGGCCTGGGATGGGGATGCAGGAGCGGAAGACAACAAGGAGCTCTGGGAAATTGTCAAGAATATTATGTGGGAACGAACTCCAACTACTCCCCCAAAAGCACCTGTGTGTGTGGAGGTAGAGATTAGAATTAATCACTAAGATCCACATACCCAGATCAATTAATACAGTGGTTCTCAACCTGCCTAAGGTCGCGACCCTTGCATACAGTTCCTCATGGGGTGGTGACCCCCAACCATGAAAATTTGCTACTGTGATGCATCGTGATGTAAATATCTGCATTTTCCGATGGTCTTAGGCGACCCCTGTGAAAGGGTCATTCGACCCCCAGGTTGAGAACTGCTGAATTAATACATTCAGCCTGCGCTATTCGGAGAATCATGTTCTGATAAAGGAACAGAGGTGGTAGGAGGCCTTTCACAAAAGAAAAAAAAAAGGCAGGTGGTCCATTAAAAGAAAAGATTCCCTGGTCATCAGATCCGCCAAGTGGGTAAAATAAGGCTAATAGCCAATGGGCTCAAAAGGGGGAAGTGGAGACGGCCATACACGGTTGCTAGCGGTGCCAATTGGCTCGCTTTTCTGGAAGGCAGTTTGGCTTGTCTACTGATGTTGTAAATGCGCATGACCTTTGACCCACCAAGTCCCATGCTAGAATCCATCCCAAGGAATTAATTAAAAATTGCACCAAAAAAAAAAAAAAAAAACTAAGTGAGAGGGTGTTTATTGCACTGCTTATAACAACAAACCTCTGGATGATGTCCTAAATGTCTGTCAATACAATATTAGTCATTTATTTAATGAATAGACAGCCATGGATAGAGAAAGATGTCAATGATATGTAATTAATTGAAAGGGAAGGAAAATAGGGAATGGGCTACAAAAATGTGTGTGTGTGTGTGTGTGTGTGTGTGTGCATGAGCGCGCAACTGTACAGATATAGCTTTGTGGCATACACTAGTAGATACATGTAGTTTGGCCTGAAGTATTTTTATGTGCTGCTCAAAACATTTGGTATTGTTAAATTATTCTATCCTGAGCTTTTGTTATATTCATAATCAGCCAATATCTGAAGGCATTCTAATTTTTGAGGATAAAAGACTATGTACAGCATCATCCATTTTTTAAATCGGGTGTGGTGAGAATCATAGGGCCATGTGCCATAGAACATGCGTTCTCTCTCTCTCTCCCTCTCTCTCTCTCTCTCTCTCTCTCTCTCTCTCTCTCTCTCTCTCTCTCTCTCTCTCTCCTCCCTGTCTGATAATGTGGGTGTGAAATTTCGCGAGCTGGTTTTGGCAGGATGCAGGCAGAGGGGAAGGCTCCAGGTCAAGGCGCACCTTTCTCTTCATTGGATGATCTGTATCACCTGCTTCAGGCTGGGGGCGGGTTATGTGCTTGTGATAACAGATGCAGCGCAGGGCACCTTGCTGCATGACAGGTCCTGGTCTAAGTGCTTTCAGGGGTCAACTCACGGAACCCACACGAAGACTCGGAGACCTTTTTCTTACAGATGACCGATCCGAGGTGTGGACGTTTAAGACACCGGCCCCAAATCACAGAGCTGGGGAGCAGCAGAATCCAGGAATGAGCGGTCCATGACTCCCGAACCCCCCGCCAGCACTTCTCTTTCCGTCAGAGTCCAGGCCCCTGGCCTGGTGTATGCTGTCACTAGGGGGGACCTGTTACCTTTGTCCATCATTTTGTTTCTGGAAATCAGACAAATCAAGGGGCTTCTGAGCCTTCTCCCTTATTCACATCTATCTAAACCCAGCCGGCGGCTACATGCCATTCAGTTAGGGCACCACCAGGAAGTCTTCTGCAGGAGAGAAGCTGGAAGCAGCTGACCTTCCCTGTGGAGATGGACTGTGACCTGCTGCCTGCCCACCGCAGGCAGGGAAGCAGAGAGCATGGGGGGCAGGGGGTAGGGGAGGGGCATTGATCAGAGAACAGAACGGAGAGGATCTGCTTGCGAGGATGGATTAAGGCATCAGGGAGGCCGCCACACAGCAGACAGCTCCTGAAAGCTGATGTTTCTCTTTTATTGTTCTATTACTTTCTGTGTTTTATTTATTTTAGAGACCAAGAGGAAGGGGGTAAGACACAGAAATAGAAGGAGAGAGAGAGAGAGAGAGAGAGAGAGAGAGAGAGAGAGAGAGAGAGAAACATCGACTTGTTGTCCCACTTAGCTATGCATTCATTGGTTGCTTCTTCTATGTGCCCTGACTGGGGATCGGACCTGCAACCTTGACTGTGGGGAGGACGCTCAACTGAGCTATTATTACTTTATTCTGAATATAAAAAAGCACGCCTCTTCATCGTAGACATCTTACCAAGTTCCCAACATCTTCCTTCCAGACGACAATAAAAATCCGCACGCTCAGAAACCATCCCCTCTGGGCGTGCTACCTACCGGTGGGGCCGTTCCAGCAGGTGGTGGTCAGAGGGGAGGCCATGGTGGGGGTGTCCAGAGACCTGAGGGGTACAGGACACAGCCACGCACCATTTCAACAGCTGCGCAGCCGGAAGGGGAGGCACACCTGAGAGTGGAGAGTAGAGGACATGTCGGAAGAAGGCGTGCCTGTGAGCGCGGGAGCAGTGGGAGCTGCTGACGGGTTTCCTGCAAAGAACGGGTCTGCCGGGGGCCGTGCTTGGCAAAGGCCCACCTGGTGCTCACCCAGGAGGAAGCTGGAGAAGGGCATGCTGGGAGTTGGGAGCACAAAGTTCACTAATGTGGCCTAAGGGGGAATTCAGGCAGGAATTCTAAGGAGACAATCAGAAGCAGGAGAGAGGAGATTCAGGACCCACAGTTTGAGAGAGAGCAAAGTCCTTCGCATGGAGCCTCAAGTTCCAGCATCTCTATGTGTGTGGTTTCCATCATCCTTCCTTCTATTGTCCTTGTTTTGGGGAGAGCTGGGAGGTTGCAGCATTTATAAACGTCAGTGTTGAAAATCCTATAATCTCGATGATTACGTTCTACTCTTTTGGAGCAAAAATACAAGACACGTAAGAGTCAGCTTATGTTCCTAAACGAAGAGGCTGCCTTTCCGAAAGATCAAGTCGTCTACCCCAGGGATTTGAAACAAAGGCCCTCGTAAATTTAATTTTTTTTTTTTTTGCCAAAAATAAATGGGTCATAAGGATTTATTAAATGCACCATTTTTCTTGACTTTAATTGTTGCCTTAAGTTTATGTTTCCTATAAATTATATGACTGAGAAGTAATGGACAATTCAGCGAGTCGTTTCTGTTTAAACTTAATGAAGGGGGAAATGACGTGATGACGACAGAAGTTCAGTGTTGTCCTTCCCCGCTTTTAATAAATTGCCTCGGTTTGCTCCGCCGTTGCAGGCATTGTCTGTCATCTTCTCGGGGACCCTCGCGGCCGATGATATTATAGTTCCTGTGGAAGATAAAAGAGCCATTTAAGAGCAGTTAGGAGATTTGTTTGAGTAGGACCTCTGCCTTCTTTCCGCAGACCTGACACCAGGAAATCTATGACCTCATGCTTCATTTTTCTACTTTCCGAGGTGGGCGCACAAGTTGAAGAAATTGTAGATGTGGAAGAAGTCACAGAGATTGAAGAATTGGAGTCCCCATCTGGGGGTGTGTTTATAAATGTACACTAGACATTCCTGCAATGCATACGTAATATAAACACGCAGAACGCATTTTCGGCTCAGTTCTGCAGGATGTATTTGCTCCCAACACGGCAGGCACACTTCCAGGTCCCCTTAGTCAACGGCTGATGGGTGAGGAGTAGAAAGGCCCAGCTTCCTGCCTTGCGGGGCGGGGGGACCAGCCTGAGGCCCAGCTGCCATTTCAGAGCCCCCCTGTGCATCAGCCTGACATGACCTTCTGCAGCAGTGGGTCTCAACCTTCCGAATGCCGCGACCTTTCATACAGCTCCTCATGGGGTGGGGACTCCCAGCCATAAGATTATTTTTGTTGCTACTTCATCACTGTCATTTTGCTGCTGTTAATGAGTCATCGTGTAAATATCTGTGTTTTCCGATGGTCCAGGATTAAAGCTGACATGGCACCCCTCTTAGCCTCCCTCTCCGTCCGTGTCCTGCATCCTAGGGCTCATTATCTATCGTGGGAACCTCTTTCCACGTCCCGCGTGGTTCAGGGTTCCCAGTTCAGGGCTTGGGTTCTGGAGGAGGCCGCCCGCAAATGAAAAGAGAGACTAGAAAATATTAATTTGGCGATATTGGGGGGCCAGGTGGGAGCCTTCCTCTAGTCACTAGAGTCTAGTGGAAAGACTACCCTCTGCTCTGGCCTTTCTATCCCTTTTATTAAGACCATGGGACGCACCCATGACCTTTAGGCGGGAAATTCCAAGAACAGAAGTTTACGTGAGACAAACAGGTAGAGGCTGCTTCAGCGAACAATGTTTCCACTGAACAGTGAGTGGTGAGCACTGACTTTTCAGAGCAGTGAAGGTGGACCAGCCTTCTGGTCTCCTGTCCCCATCTTTCTATGAGTGAGACCATGTTTGGTTTCCAGCAATCTATGTTTTTCTGGGAGCGCTGGAAACTCCCTTGTACATGCATCCTCTTCCTAGCGTGTGATTCTGGGGAGCCCGACCCAAGACACTACAACCTGAAGAACCAGAATGAACTAGCATTTGCTGAACCCACCGTCATTTCCTCTCAAGACACCAAGCCCGGGGTATGACGAGAGTAATCAGGCCAGCACAGAAACTCCTGCGAAACCATAGATTCAACAAGAACTTTTTAATGTGCTTTTCCAAAAATACTGTCATGTCCAACTTCAAAGGAGAAAAATGAAGATGTGGTTCATCCCTTTCATAACCGTACTCGGCGCCGTTGACTGATGTCTCACCTCTGCCTGTCCTGCTCCTAGCATCTTGGCATCGCTGGGTCCCTGACTCCCCCACCAATGTTATGATGAAGGCGCTGCCTTTACTTTTCCGTGAGACTATGGCTCCGAGCTTGCACCGTTTCGCATGTGGCTGAGCCAGGACTCAGACCAAGGTCTAAACGGGCACTACGCTCATCAACTTTTCTACTTCACCTCATGGTACTGTTCTTCCTGGGAGCACCCCATAATATAGTGTGTGTGTGTGTGTGTGTGTATGTGTGTGTGTGGAGGGGGGAAGGGACAGGCTAGCGTTGTTGACTCTATTGCATTTCCTCTGATATTGACAGGATATGAGGAAGACGTATTGATCACATGACTCTCACCCAGGAAGCTACTTTTGGCAAAATAAATCAAACTCTTCCAATTGCTCGAAAGGGTCAGAAAGAGAGATTCCTCCAATCTCATAGTTTCAGGATGCCCGGATTTGTCTGGTTCTGCTGATGTGCCAGGTGATGCCCGTTAAGGAGATCCCAGACAACTCGCTGCACCAGCTCATCCAGAAAGACAGCAGTGAATGGGATGAAAGGGCTGGGTAGGCAGGGCCGTTCTGTCCCGTACCGCGCTCCCACGGAACTCTGAGATGGCTGAGACAGTGACTCCGGCCCCCGAGTTTCTGCGGCGGCCCCTTCTGGCTCCGGCAGGCTGCCCAGCGTCTCCGAGTCCTGTGACAGCGTCCACGCCATCATGAGGCACATTCAGCCGTGGCATTGCATTGTTTATTTTTTATTTATTTCTTTGATCTGTGAGGAAAAGCAAGGATGTCTGTGTGCACGCGGCGTGGCGCGGAGAGCCGGAGCCAGTTGGCTGTGTGGTCAGACCCCACGGCATGTCATTCATATCCGCCTCTGACACTGAGAGCAGCAGGAATCCAGCGGCTGGCATCGGACAGACCAGCCGGCCTCACACCACAGAGCCCCGTCCCCCTCCCGGGAGGATCCTTTCACCCTGAGAGGGAACCGCTCCTGCTGGGCCCGCTCGCTCCCGGGGTGCTGCTGAGGCTCCCGGGCACCCTGAGCGCTGGCGTGGGTGCAGACGCTCGGTTTACCAATGGATGCGAAGGAAGCCGGTGGGGAGAGTGACTTCCTCCAGACAGGAGAGCCGAGTGGCACTTATTCCTGCAGATGACTCTGGAGCCAGAGGTGATTGCTTCCTAACCCTGTCTGCCAACAAAGACAACGGAAGATTCTGGGGGTCCTCAGGCCAGGACGCAGAGAGACCCGCTTTGTAGACTGGGTCCATTTCATTTGATGCCCGGAATGAGATGGATAGTGCGAAGGAGAATGGAATTCGATTGATTAATTTTTTTAATATGTTTTATTGATTTTTTTACAGAGAGGAAGGGAGAGAGATAGAAAGTCAGAAACATTGATGAGAGAATCGATCAGCTGCCTCCTGCACACCCCACAGTGGAGATGTGCCCGCAAGCAAGGTACATGCCCTTGACTGGAATTGAACCTGGGACCTTTCAGTCCGCAGGCCGACGCTCTATCCACTGAGCCAAACCGGTCTTGGCTGATTGATTAATTTTTAAAAAGCTTTATGTTAAAATGTTCCAGTGTTTCCACTGGTCTTTAATATGAGAGGAAGAGAGAGAGAGAGAAAGAGAGATGATAGATAGATGATAGATAGATAGATAGATAGATAGATAGATAGAAAGATAGATAGATGATAGATAGATGATAGATAGATAGATGATAGGTAGATAGGTAGATGATAGATGATAGATAGATGGTCGATAGGTAGATAGATAGATGATAGATAGATGATAGATGATTGATAGATAGATAGATAGATAGAGAGAGAGAGAGAGAGAGAGAGAGAAATGATAGATAGATAGATGATAGATGGATAGAGAGGCTTGCTCTCCTAGCCAAAGCTGGCCCTCCTTTCAGGGATGCAGGCGTGCCTGGCGACCGGGAGGAACATCGCTGCTCTGCCCCAGCAGTGTGCGGAGCGGGTGAGAGGGCAGCCGGTGAGAGGGCAGCCGGTGAGAGGGCAGCGGGAGCCATCGTTCCACCTGCCTGTGGGCTTCACGCAGAGGCCCGCAGGAGAGCCAGCCCCCGGCAGGCTGGCAAAGCACACCCCGTGGCCAGGCCCGTTCCCGTCTTCATCCTCAGCGCCGCCCAGACCAGAGGGTGTTTTGACAACTCTACTTCTTTTACAACATTTCTCAGTGATCACCCTAGAGTTTGTAATAATGTATTTACAACTAGTCCAAGTCCGCTTTCCAAGAGCATCGTACCACTTCATGGGTAGTGCAAGTACCTGACAATAACAAAATGTTTCCCTCTATCATTGCTACCAACCGTCTCACGTATCCATATGCATACCAAAGCATATACACATGCTTGTACATTCTTATGTGTATATGTAAACACGCACACATTTATTATGCATATACAAGCATATAGTACGTACATATGAGCAGTTTAATATATTTTTCTACTAATATTCTGAACAAACGGCTACCTCTAATATCAATTAAACGTAAGAAAAATAAGTTTTGTTTGATTCCTTTCTCCCTTTGCTTGCATCGCTGCTTCTGATGGAATTCTTATCTTTGCTGCTCTGTAAGTTAGATATATTTTTGGTGTTTCTATCTTTGATTTTTTCTGAAATTTGAAGATGACATGCCAAGATTTTTTGAGGGGTTGTTTGTTTATTTGTTTGTTTGTTTTAGGGGGTTACATGTATCCTCCTTGGTATTCTCTGAGCTTTCTGAATCTGTGGTTTGGTGATGCATTAATCGGGGAAATTCTCGTTCCTTACAGTTTCCCATCTTCCTTCTATTCCTTGCTCTCTTTCTCCTCTTAGTACCCCCATTACGTGAATGCCATGCCTTTTGGAGTTTTCTCAGAGTTCTCAGACCTCATGTCCTGTCTTTCTAGTCTCTTTTCTCTTTGATTTTCATTTAGGAAGTTCCGGCTGTCCTATCCTCAGCTCAGGGATGCCTCCTCAGCCGTGTCCAGGCTACTGTGGACCTCAGCAAAGGCTTTCTTCATTTCTGTTGCCGTGGGTTTGATTCTTAGCCTTTTGATTTGATTCTTTTTTGGAATTCCATGTGTCTGTTTTCATTATCAGTCTGTTCTTGCATGTGGTCTGCTTTCCCATACATGCCTATTCACCATAGTTTTGTTTACATGTGTATTCTTGGCCTGACCATTCCTGCATTCCTGCCATATCTGACTCTGCTCGGACTCTAGAGGAGTCCCATTTGGGGGTCAGTGGCTTGCCCTGTGACCTCCTTCTCTGATTCCTCTAAAGAGAATCGCTGGCCGAAACCGGTGTGGCTCTGGAGAGAGCGTCGGCCTGCGACTGAAAGGTCTCAGATTCGATTCCGGTCAAGGGCATGTACCTCGGTTGCGGGCACATCCCCAGTGGGAGGTGTGCAGGAGGCAGCTCACCGATGTCTCTCTCTCATCGATGTTTCTAACTTTCTATTTCTTTCCCTTCCTCTCTAAAAAATCAATTATATATTTATTTAAAGACTCACTGATTTCCCCGTTTGCTCAACTTTTTTCATGTTGGGAGGATGGAGTGGCCTTTTCTATGCCCCTTTCACTGACAGGAAAGCAGAAGACCCCATTCCCTGCCTCTTTCCTGGTTCATGTCTGAATTCCAACCCGGAACTAAATGCTGAGGTACCTCGTTGGCAGTAGCCATTCACACCGGAATTTTAGGGGACTTCTGGTCTTGGAACGGCAGTAGTTGAATGAGTGTTGGAAGAACTAGTGAGTCTCGTCCCCCAGTGAGAACAGTACGGCTGTATCATGAAAGCAGACATCCAATTACAGGAGCAAAGAGAGCCGCTGGTGATGTCTGTGCTGGCCAGGGCTGGCGCACGCCTTTCCGTGAGTTCATCAGGCTGATGTCCGAGACCTTGTGATGCTCATGGACTTGGAAAAAGTCCTGCTGGTGCCTTCAGTCCCACAGGACGAGGAGCACGTCGGCTCCTCTTGCTGACCACAGGGAGGGGAGCATGCTCTCTTCCGGGCGATCTGTCTCCCTGTGGCAGTCCCTGCGGCCGGGTGGCGTCCTCGGGAGCCGCAGCATGCGGCCCAGCGTGGCCGTTCAGATCCGGCAGATTCAGAACGCGACGTTCTCTCCCAGACCAGGCCGGCCACGCTGATGCTTCCCGCGAGCGTAAATCCGCCGCTGGTTTTCTGTCATGTGGAGAGGCCCGGCCCGGCAAAATCTGGCGGTGACATGTTTGGCACGCACTTTCAAGAACAGATGCTTCCAGGAAAGAGAGAGCGAGCCAGGCGCGGGGGTGGACGCCCCCTCTCTTTCAGGGGAAAGCCATGTTGCTTACACTTCGACCGTGTGCGCTTTCTTCCCAAAGGCTGGGCTGAGACTGGAGCCGTCCACCACGGCCGTACCTGACACGTCGCGGGGGGTGGCAGAGTGTCTGCTGTGCGCCTGCGTCTCCCAGGGGCACAGCTGGGAGGTCGGTCACCGTGACACTGCCAGATGCGCACAGACAGCATTTCAACCACGGGCCGCACGTCTCCCCTCACGTCCACCAGGAAACGCTTCTCAGGTCGCTGGAGAAGACCCCTTGAAAGCCCAACTTTACCAAAGGAGAGAGAGGAGGCAGAGGAGGAGAGCAAGGTGAGGAGTCATCTACCTAAGGGACCGTGAACTTCCCTGCGGTAGCAGGCGTCGGGTGCAAACAGCCTCTATTTCAGGTGACAGTCACACTGCCACTGACATGTGGATAATCTTACTAATAAAGAGCTAATATGCTAATGGTGGGGACGCCATAACGGGTAACAACCAGGTCATTAGCACATTGGCCGGCAAACTGCGGCTCTCGAGCCTGGAGTGTGGCTCTTCCACAAAATGCCACAGCCTGGGTGAGTCTATTTTGAAGAAGGGGCATCAGAAGAAGTTTGAGTTTAAAAAATGTGGCTCTCCGAAGAAATTTCCATCGCCGTCCTGTGGATATTTGGCTCTGCGGACTGATGAGTTTGGCGACCGCTGCATGAGCATATTAGCTGGGGCGTTGCTCTGGAGACGAGGCAGAAGCAGGGAGGTGGCACCATCCCGTGGAGGGGAGGGCAGGGCTGAGAGCCCATAGCGCCCCCTCACCAGTCCTTCACCCTCCACCGCGCACACTCTGAGTGCCCGGCGGCTCATCTGCCAGGGAAGGAGCCAGCACACTCCCTCCGGTGCCAGGATGGGGCAGAGCCACCTTGTTGCTCTGGAGACGGGGAGGACGTGGGGAGGCCCCCAGAGAAGACGGGACCAGCTCAAGGCGACCACAGGAGCTGAGGGCAGGGCTCGAAGCATCCAGAGAAGCCAGAGGGTTCAAGAGCTGGGCCAGGCGTGTGAGCTCTGCGCGGACGGGTGTGGTGTCAAGGCAGGGCTGCAGGTGAGTGGGCGGTGCCGAGCGAATTCACGCGCTGGGCCCCTAGTTTATCCTCAATTTAGCCAAACTGAGAAAGAAATGACTTGGGCCATCTGCTGGTAATCAACCCCTTTGGAAGCTGTATTGTCACCCTTAGCCATGTCTTTCTCTAACGAAATTATTTAAAGACTCCCCCGTATCCAGGTGTCCCCAAAAATGTACACACACTCTGACTAATTACCGACGCCACTGGGTTAAACCTGAAGAGAAAGAAACATCAACTGAGCCATCAGAAAAAGAGTGTGTGCATTTTGGGGGGGAGACACCCTATACATCTCCTCACTGAGATGTATAGACAGTGGCTACTTCATCACTGTCATTTTGCTGCTGTTATAAACTGTCATGTAAATATCTGATAGGCAGGATGTATTTTCATTGTTACACATGGAACATAATTAAAGCATAGTGATTAATCACTAGTTCTCCAGCCCTCTGTGTCCCCACCTCCCCCTCCTGGCATCGAACTTGCAATGTGTCTTCCAGAGACAGACTTGGGGCTACCTCAGACTCCAGCTCCCTTTCCTTTGCAACATACTCTTCCCACGTCGTTCTCCTGGAGACAGTGAAGGCTTTATAATAACTTCGGGGCTTTGATTTAATTTTCTTCACGAGGAATTATCACAAATAGGGCCCACACGTTCCCCCGCGAACGTAACGACCTCTTGGTGTTTTCGCTTTGCAGCGAGAAGCAGTCACGCGGCGAGCCGTTGCAGCGGACCTGGCGTGCAAGGTCACGGCCAGCTGGGGGTCAGGGAAGCCCGCGAGCACCCCGCACGCTCTCAGTCGGGGCTCTCGCTGCCGCGGGGTTTTGTTTGGCACCAGAAGCAGCTGGGTTTCACACCTCGGCGCGCCACCTTTCTCGGTCCTTCCTCCTGAGCTTGTTAGCACCGCCGGGCAGCCACCCTGTGAGACAGGCCGCCAGGAAGAGATGTTTCCTGCGAGAAGCAGCCAAAAGGCTTTCTGTTCCCACGCGCCGGCGCTCCGGTTCCGGCGGATTGCCAGACGCTAACAGCCTTTAGACAACGGCGCATTCAGGGGAGCGTGAGGGAGGTGCACCTCTCTCTGCTCGGGTGACTCGCCAGACATTAGTATTCACACGTGAGAAGAGAAAATCGGGTGGTTTTGCATCTAAAACTCCCGCCCGGAGCACACTGAAAGGGAGCCGCAGACCCGGTTGCCAGGGTGTCACACGGAACTTGCTACTGGACAAGGCATCTTCCCACGACCTCCCCACATCTCCATCTTCTCATGCAGCGGTTCTCCACCTTCCTAAGGCCGCGACCCCTTAAGACAGCACCTCATGGGGTGGTGACCCCCAACCATACAATGATTTCCGTGGCTACTTCATCACTGTCATCTTGCTGCTGTGATGAACTGTCATGTCAATATCTGATAGGCAGGATGTATTTTCATTGTTACAGATGGAACATCATGAAAGCATAGGGATTCATCACAAAAACAATATGTCATTATATGTTGTGAAATATTTATTTCTAATGACAAATAAATGAAATGTTGTTTTGAATCGTGGTGTAGCATGGGTCTTCATATGACAACAGTAAACTACATGGCTACATTTTGCTGCACCGAGGAGCGGTATGTTGGTTCCTGAGACCATAGGAAATAGGTGTTTTCCAATAGTTTTAGGCGACCCCTGTGAAAGGGTCGTTCGACCCCAAAGGGGTCGCGACCCACAGGTCGAGAACCGCTGTTCTAATACGTAACACGAAGACCATTTCTACTATTGTTGAGTTACTCATGCTGAGGCTAATGAGACACTGCAGGCTGAATCTCTCTGAAATGTGAAGGCCCTGAGCATATCTCAAATATGATTATTCCCAGTCAGACGCTTAAAAAATTAAAGTCTATAAATTGAGAAAGGTGACAAAAGAGAGTCATTACGGATTAATCACTACTCATCTGTTTTTTCATTCTGAGTTTGCATTATTAGCTATTCATGTTCTTTCTCTGTGTGGCCCGTCAACGCAGAATATAATATATCAATTTCATGTTATGACTGCCTCCTGGTTTTTCTGGAGAAATCTACTGTGCTTTGTGTAGAGACCACACCTTGCCTGGGAGTTGAGTTCTGGATCATGGAAAGTCACACACTTGTGCTCCGTGGCCCAGGGCTTGGTAAACTCAGATAGCACACCCTCCGACGTGCTATGAAAATAGAATGAAAATGCCACCGTGAGTACAGAATCCAAACACCGTGGGACCAGGTGGACCGCAATAAGAAAGAATATAAATGCTCTATCGCTGCGTCCAGGTTTAGTACCGAATCCTCAACGAGGTGGGTGAGGGCCACCTGATCTGAATAAACATTTTGATCACATTTTGACAGACAGACACAATAGTCAGTAAAATAGTCAACAGGACATGACTACTGAGGTTGCCCAGGCTTTTTACTTACTATTCTAGCTTTTCTGTCTTTTCTAATTGTGTTGTCATGAATGTTATTTACCGGTAAACGTGAAATGAACAAATAAATAAAATACATAAATAAATAAATAGACCATCAACCAATCTTCAAGGACCAACATCGACACCATCTCCTCCAGCCCCTCAGTCAACAGTGACAGTTCTAAGATCTAATTCTCATTGGAATCATGGCTGTTTGATCCACACTTCACTTCTCTTAGAAACTCAGAAATTGCTTTCACAAACTCAGTTCACTCAGTACCCAGGCCTGTACTCTGCCCTGCCTGCCTAGCACAGTGCCTTGTGATAAATCAATCTGTATTGAAAATGAGGTCATGATGATCAACCATGATAGAACAAGTGCACCAACTCCAATCAGGTGGCAGTGTTTGATTCCCGACGAGAAGCACAATCCCTGAGGTTTGAGGGAGTTTTTGTTTGGTTTTTAAATATATTTTTATTCATTTCAGAGAGGGAGGGAGAGAGAGAGAGAGAAACATTAATGATGAGAGAGAATCATTGATCGGCTACCTCCTGCACACTTCGAGGCCCCCAACCCAGGCATGTGCCCTGACCTGGAATTGAACTCTGACCTCCCGGTTCATAGGTCAACACTCAATCCCTGAGGCACGCCAGCTGGGCTGAGGGTTTTTTTTTTTTTTAAGTATTTGAAAATGCACTCTGAAAGAGATACTAACATGAGTGAACAGCCAGGGGAAATTTTGAGGAGAAGGCTGATGTGCACTCTGCATGATTTCAGCTCCAGAAAAATACACTGCATTGTCTGGCAGAAAGTGTCACTGTAAAACATCGGAACTCAGGGAGAATCCAGAGACTCCAGCTATGGAGGAAACAGTGTGATGTGTATCCTTGAAAAGGTTAAGGTTCTCAGAGAGCTGTATAAAATTGTTATTAGCAGTAGTATTCTGGAGGGAACAGTGTGATTGTGTGATGCCCTGAGGTGATAAGTTGTCTTCTCCGGGGTCTCTTAGGGCAAATGCAAAGTTCATAAGGCAAACACACGCCTGATTTACGTCCCCAAACTGTGCGGAGTTTGTTTTGGCATCCAAATCAGCACTAGCACGCGTGGCTCTGAACAGAAGGTCTTTGTTATTCCCTGATAACCTTGCTGCTTCCCTGCCCAGTCCTCAAGACAGAAAGAGCGTCGTTCTCTGGAATAAAACTCACTCTCTGTTCACGCTTCATCACACAGATGGCTCCCATTTGGGGCTCTCTGCTCTGCAGCCTGGAGCACAGACCCTTGCCTTTGACATTGTAAAGTGCTTTTCCGGTCAGCCGAAAACAGCAAACCGCGAAGGGATGTCGTTGAGCTCAATTCGCTGGCGTGGTTTAGTGGGTCTGTGACATACAAGGGGACACACCACCCAGATCCCCTTCCGATAAAGGCTCTGTTGTCCCAGCTACCGAGAGTGCTGTCAACCTTCACCTGCCTGCTCATCCAGGCGTGACCTCAGCTGCAGAAAGCCACCTGGCTCCACACACACCGTGCCGAGCGAGGACTCTGCTGGCAGATAGAGTGAAGCAAGGTGACAAAGGCGGACCTTTGCAGACGAACTCAGGGCCATGCTGCTGGGTCATTTTAGCTCCGGCCTCCCCAGGAGGCCCCGCTGAAGCTGTTTCGAGGCTGCTGGAGCCTCAATTCTTCCCTCGGCCCAATCCTGCTTCTTTGCCTCAGTTCTACAGGTTTTGATTCCAAGGGAACTTCTTGCTATGCATTCTGCGTATTTAATCCCAACTTAAAGTTGGCTTTGGAAAACTCCAGCTGTATTAGCAACGGGCAAACATGGATGTTAATCTTCTTTAATTAAGTCGCAAGAGCAAGAATTCAGAGGAGATGATAATTATAGAATGTGAGAGAGCATGTATACAAGTGTCCTGCCCCAAGACAGAGCATGGCCTCATGAGATTAAGAGATGAAAGCTTTGCCCTGGCCAGTTTGGCTCAGTGGATGGAGCATCAGGCTGCAGACTGAAAGGTCCCAGGTTCGATTCTGGTCCAGGGCCTATGCCAGAGTTGTGGGCTCAATCCCCAGGAGGGAGTGAGCAGGAGGCAGCCAATCAATGATTCTCTCTCATCATTGATGTTTCTCTCTCTCTCTCTCCCTCCCTCTCCCTTCCTCCCTGACATCAATAAAAATATTAAAAAAAAAAAAAGAAAGAAATGAAAGCTTTGTGAGAGAACGCGTCGCCAATGGAGAAATCCTGGACTCTGAGGTCACAAGGACTTTGGCTGACTGTCGGCGATCTCCGGTCTCCGGAGGGTGTGACTGTATCGTGGAGAAAGCGGGAAGACAGTGGGGAAAGGTGAGTGTCCCATGCTAACCAATGAGAAATGACTTTTTCGGACAGGAGATGAGAAGCGTTTTTGGAATCTGGAGGAGTCAGCGGGGAAGCTGGCTGTGAGAGGAGGGACAGCTGGAAAGACTAAGGGTGACAGGAGGAAACTGTTCCACCTGCCTCCAACCCCCCAGATGAAAGCTGAAGGGCAAAGAGGAAAATTTAAAAGTGTGTGTGTGTGTGTGTGTGTGTGTGTGTGTGTGTAGGAACAGGGAAAAGTAGAGAATCTTAAAAGTAGTTAGAAGACAGAAAACAGTAGGAAGAAATCTGTTATGACGCTGCTATATGTGAATTAAACTGAGTAGCAGTCTTTCTAAAACTTTGCCTAGATGCCAAATATAAGCCCTCGCTGGTTTGGCTCAGTAGAGCATCAGCCGTGGACTGAAGAGTTCTGGGTTCGATTCTGGCCAAGGGCATGGACGTGGATTGCAGGCTCAATCCCCAGCCCTGTTAGGGTTCATGAGGAAGGTAACCAAAAGGAGTGTGCTCTCTCCTATTGATGTTTCTCTCTCCGTGTCTCTCCCACTCCCTTCCACTCTCTCTAAAAACCAATGGGAACATATCCTCGATCGAGGGTTAACATCAACAACAAAAAGGTCACGTGATGAATGCCATCTACTGAATATACTCTCAATTTTAGACCATTATCTTTTAATTCTCATACTCCTGCAAGATGGATGTTTTTCTTGTTAGTTTGTGGGTGAGAAAACTGAACTTAGAAAGGCTCTAGAAGGCCTGTCCGATGTCACCAAGCTAACAAATGTCAAAATATCAACACGGGCCTGTTCCAATTAACTGTCAATCCTCTCAACCACTGGGATACCACCATCTAACATATGTAAGTCCCATTTGTGAAACAAGAGTTTCCAGTTGACTGAGTCATCGGAGGGAAGACGTTTCAAATCCTTCATCCAGGATTCCTTACTTTTGGGCCAGTCTAACCCCAAGCCATCACGTGACAGGGATACAGAAGCCCAGGAGGAACATGTGACCTAATAGAGAACCTGCCGGGCGTTGCCTCTCTGCGGGCGCCACCGTTCACACATCCGGGAGGCTTTGTTCTGCACCTCCTCATGCTCGCCCTCTGCCTCCACAGTGCGGTCCTTCGGAGACTCACTGTTCTCCTCACTTGCCAGGCCTAGTCCCACGGAAGAAAGTGCAGCCTGTCACAAAAATGCTCTGTGTCCTTTTCTCTGGGTTTAAACCCCTGGAGGGCAAGCACAGCTCTGCAGCAGGTACGTCCTGAAAACTGACAAAACGAATGCATCCCGGAAACTGGAATGGACTCCGGGCCAGCCACAGAGCAGCACTGGGGCTGAAATAAAGACTTCCCCAAAGGACATATGCAACAGTATATTCATTTTACGTTCTTCTTACATTACATGTCCTTAATCATGTCTGGAAGGAGGTCATGCAACGTGTCATGAAAGAGTCTCTGATTCAGAAAAACAGGGCCATGTAGAGAAGGAAGTAATTGAGTCAGTGACGATCACCCTATTCAGACGTGTTGACCAGTTGCCTCCACAAATCCTATCCAGGACGAGCTTTGCTCTCTGTGTTATCCTTACAACCTGGCCATTTAGTTAAGGTCACAAAGGGATCTCTTCAGAAATTTCTTCAACTCCATTGATTGTGTTGATTACTTATTTAAGTGTCCCATAGATTTCATTATTGCAAAAGAGGTTAGTAGGAAACTCTTTAACGAATTCATGCCAGGTTACTATCCCAAACTGGGAGTGTCCTGTCAGGTCTCCAGAGGCAGGAGCACAGAGCAGCCGGGCCTGCCTGTGGGAGGGCCTGGTCTTGCCATGCATGCCTGCTGCCCTGGTGTGGTTAAGGAGGAAGGGAGAGGGAGAGTCAGAAACATCGATGAGAGAGAGACATCGATCAGCTGCCTCCTGCGCTCCTCACACTGGGGATGTGCCCGCCACCAAGGTCCATGCCCTTGACCGGAATCGAACCTGGGACCTTTCAGTCCACAGGCCGACGCTCCATCCACTGAGCCACACCGGTTTTGACCAGATATGGGACTTTTAATCTTCACCTACCAACGTCAGCATTCCTTTGCTGCTGGGAGAATCAAGCAAGAAACCACAGAAAGCTGGGGTGCCCGATTACCCGCCCCCCGCCACTGCCAGAGAAACAGCCAGTGGACATCCTTACAGTGCCCACCTCCAAGCACGAAGAGCCAGGACATGCCAGCCCACCCCTAACTCAACACGGCACAGCTCACTCTGTTTCTAGAATCACCTTCCACGCCAACATGTGGCTAACGAGTTCTCGCCAAAGCTTCGTCCTCGAGCAGCTTTTGAAATCTGACCACGGCATGTAATTTTTGCAGGGAAAGCTTGCTCCAGAGCTAATTTCCATGTTCATACCTAGCATTTCATAGGACTGATTTCAAGGTCGTACTTCAGAGCTGTTATGAACATTCCTCCCCCCCCCCTCACGGCTCTTGGGGCATTATGAAATGAAATCGAATCTTAAACGCTCTAAAATTCCTTTACCCTGGGAGTTTTATTTCATGCCGAAGGCAGTCTCACTTCTTGGCGGTATGGAATTTCAAGCCCAGTCCCTCGGAAGACAATTAGCAAACGTTGTGGAATGGACTAATGTTACCAGCATATGCAGCATGCAAACTCTGACGTGTCATGCAAGCAAAGAAGACCCCATCCAGTCCTTGGGGAAAAGCCAAAAAAAAAAAAAAAAAAGCAAGTCTCTCTAAATGAATCAAAATTCGTATTTTTCAAGACCACATACTAGCCTTTAATAGTAAGAAAGAAACCTAGGAAGAGACACACCTGGTTATAAAAAGTAAAGCAGACATTTGATGGTGAGCATTCATAGGTAATTTTATATGCCTAGTTTTAAGTGGCTAAAAAGTGGCCATCATATTTTCAAGTGTTTTCATGTCGAGTGTTTTAATGTACAGGGTTAAGGGAGAGAGAGAGAGAGAGACAGAGAGAGAGAGAGAGAGAGAAATGAAAGGAACCTCTCACCTCAATACGAGGAGATGTTTACAATTTTCAGGCTCTGCACCGTGCCTGGCCTTCTGGCCGCGGCGCTGAAATCCTGCAGTAATATCTTCGAGATGACATGTTAAATCAAAGTTTTCCAGGGATTAGCGATTACACGGTCGATCTGGCCCAGAGAGGGGCCATAAACCCGGGACCCTGCACAATGTCCTCCGCTCCTCTGATCCCGCCCGCCAGCCCCGGCCCGGCCCCGGCGCGCCTCGCACAGAGACTTTCTGTCCCAAAGACGCTGCCAAGAGATTACGGGCGCTCCGTGCTGCAGCACACGTTTCTAATGCGCCATCTCCGGAATGCGGCCGAGTCACGGTGCCACGACAGCCCCGTGTGGCTGCTGCTCAGGCCGGCCCGTTCGTGTCCCTCCGTAGACTCTGGAGAGGTGCGGGCTGCGAGACAGGCATTGGAGAGAGCTGGCTGAGCGAGGTGAAGGCTGCGGGAATCTTCCTCCACGAGTCATTTCCTTCTTTCCTTTGGAAGACAAGGTGAGAACCATGACTTGTGTCCAGATAACAGAGAAGAATGCTTTCCACAGTCAATGATGTGGAGCCCACCGGCGCTTTTCCCACTGGTTTAGCTAAGGCCACTGATAGAAGATGCAATGGTGAGAACGTTTCGGACCTGGGAAGAACAATCCTGATAAAATAAGGAAGCCCGTGCTGAATGCTAATGCTGCTTCATGCGTGTTTATGCTCAGAGACTTCTTCCTGGATCAGTGAAAGAGGTCAATGAGATGCTACGGAGCATCTCTCTCCGGTGTTCCGTCTTTCACCAAAGGTCGGTCCCTCCAGGTGCATGCTGGGGGAACTGGTGCTTTGCAGTGACTTGGAAAGTGTTGCTTAGGCGACCGGAAACTGAGGAGTGTGGTCCAAGATCAGAGGCACAGAGCATGCTCTCCTCCAGAGGAGGCCTTTGGAGTGGGCACATCCTGTGAGGGCACACGACGGCCCCTCATGCCTCCCCTCCCCAACGGGCACCACCGTGGCCAGCAGAGAAGCCAGGGACCCGCCGGAGAGAGACAGTACAACAGACACCTCCGCCCAGAGGCGGGGTTCCCGAGAGCAACCCCTGCAGCGGGAAAACTGGAAAGACGCCTGCCTCCCATGAGGGAGGAAAGCTTTGGTCTGAGCGAGGCTCTGGGCAGAAGAAAAAGAACAAATTTCTTCCCAGAAAATGCCTTCCCAACACGTCCTCAGTCAGACACCAGAACTGCTACATGCTCTGAACCTGGAAACTCCAAGGACCCAGTTAAAATGAATGTGGCGCCCCACCCTCCCTCTCTCTGTCTCCCTCTCTCTGCCTCCCTCTCCTTACCTCCTGCTCTTCGCCTCCTACAGATGGACGAACCTGGAGGTACAACCTGGACCTGCTTTCCTGCAGGGGTGAGCCCTCCTCTCAGGCCCAGGTCCCTGCACACGGACGCCTTGACGATTTAGTGCAAGCACCGTTCATAGTGAGCAAGCGTTCACGTCTGGGGTTTCACGTGGAGAAATCCCACGTGACCAGAGATCACACATGACCAGCTACTTCCGGTTCACTTTCCTTTCTCAATTTAAATAAGAAGAAATCTTTCCCATGAGAAGAGTTGGTATAATCCTCTATCTGAAAGGCGGAGCAATAGGACCGACTGAACAGGAGGGGAAGGTGAAGGGTTGCGGGTGCCACCCTGGCCTGGCGAACCCAGGATTCCATTTCCCATGATTCCATTTCCCACGCCAGGGAAAGGCTCCCCCAAAGAACGCACCAACCAGCCGCACATCGCACCGTGAGCTTCAGCTGGCCTTCCAGCTCTCAGGTCTCCACGAGCAGACACAGAGAAGACGAAGAGAGGGAAGGCCCCAATACAAGCAAAAGGGAACAAAACCGCCCTCTCAGGGACACCCCAAACCCCACACTCGTTGTTGTGGTTACTGATAATCCTCCCCCGGGGATATCTGCCCATTGGTTTTTAGAAAGAGTGGAAAGGGGAGGGAGAGAAACATCCATGTGAGAGAGACACACGTCGATTGGTTGCCTCCTGCACGCACCCCCACCAGAGCCTGGGGAACCTGACCAGAATTGAACCTGGGACCCTTCAGTCTGGGGGCTGACACTCTGTCCACTGAGCCACACTGGCGAGGGCGACCTCCAACTCCTTTTGTCGTGCAAGGCATGAGGCCCGAGCTTAGAGCACAGTCTCCCGTTTAGAGGATGGGAGACAGTCACCCACACAGAGGCTTCCTGGAAATGTCCACGGGCAGGCTCTGTCACATGCTGGAGACGGGGACCTGGGGCGCTGCTAAAGGACTAAGGGTGAATCACAGTAATTGCGAGTTAAAACGTTTCCCCCATTTTGGTAACTACAGGTGGAAAATGAAGGATCGAGTGAAATTAGCGTAGCCTATTGCATGCGAAGGCGGAGTTAGGAACACTTCATGTTCACCGTCTGTGGCACCTCTCAGAGATGGGGGGAGACAAGCAAGAGAGAAGACGGGTGTGTCCACAGATGGAGCTTTGCCGAGGATGATCCCACCCAGAGGGTCCTCGGAACAGAGTCAGTGCCTGGCCGCCAGCAGGAAGGAGAAGTCAGGGTGATCGACCAGGACTCCGGGGAGAATAGAAAGAGAAACTCTCGAAGTTGAGTCTTAACGGATAGTGTTTATAAACAAAGTTAGGAGGAAAGAATAGGTAGCACTTCTCCAGTTCCTAGGACAGAGTAAATAGCAAGTGACAAGGAGTGTTTTATCCTCCATAAAATAAAGAGGTAATATGCAAATTGACCATCATGCCCTCACCCAAGATGGCTGCCCCCACGTGGTCACAAGATAGCTGGCAGGGGAGGGCAGTTAGGGGTGACCAGGAGGCCTGCAGGGGCGGGCTGTAGAGAGCACCTGAGAAGGCATGTGAGCATTCCTTTCATTATTGTCAGCTGAATCCGGTGGCCTTGGCAGAGTCACGTCCTGGAAACACACCTTGCCAGTGGCAGGTGTGTTGTGAGCATGACCTTCAGCTCAGGCACCGGGGGGTGAGGGGGGGATGGTCCTTATCCAAATCCAGCCAAGCACCAGGAACAAACACCATTACCTGGGCCCACCCAGAAATGACAATTACAAAGAAGCCACAAGAATGCACAGAATCTCCTTTGTCTTGGGCTTTAGTAAAACTTCCTGGTGTTTTAGCTGTATGAAATAAATGCTCTGTATCGGCTCTGGGTCACTGTCTTTCCATCATAGGACAGCTGTCCCTCTCGGCCCCAGCTTTTTCCTTCTATCTCTATGTCTGGTTTTGTGGGTTTTTGTTTTTTTGTTCATTTTTCAATTCCCAGCAGCTCCTACTCAGGAACCGGACTGCTCTCTAGCTGTGCTGGACATGGAAAAGAGAGAAATATTTACAGAGGGCAGTTAGGGGCAACCAGGCTAGTAGGGGAGGGCAGTTGGGGGGACCAGGCCAGCAGGGGAGTGGTTAGGGAGTGATCAGGCTGGCAGGCAGAAGCAGTTAGGGGCAATCAGGCAGGCAGGTAGGTGAGCAGTTGGGAGCCAGCAGTCTCTGTGGGATTGGGCCTAAACCAGCAGTCAGACATCCCTCCAGGGGTCCCAGATTGGAGAGGGTGCAGGCGGGGCTGAATTTCATGCACCAGGCCTCTAGTGTGTTTTATAATATCTCCCACTCAAACTAAAGCAAAGCTACTGTAATAGAGGGTAAGAAAAACCCCCGACAGTTTCATAAAGTTTCCAGACCAAGTGCCAACATTAAAACAATATTAAGTATATATAAGTGGAGGTGGTTTAGCCCAGACATGCTGGCAAATATAACGTTTAAGTGAAATAGGCACCCAAATGCTTCCTCCTCTATTAAACCCCAAAGAATTTTAATTTAAACTTAATTAGAGTTTTAAGTAAAACATTACGCATTAATTATCCAGTCTCCAAGGACATGCAAAAATGTCCCTTTGCAGGAAGCTGGTTCAGCATTGACTAGTGGCTAACTGTTAAACTGAGGAATTTTTAAAGGGACTCGTGGGCAGACGTTTAAAAAGGTGCAGGTATTAAGATAATACACACATGCATAAATAATTAGTATAACTTATTATAAATCTCTGCGGAACTATATCTTTATAATGAAGAGAAGCACCCTGCTAATGGGAAGGTGTGCATTTAAATCTCTTAAAGATGAGGAACTATATTATTCTTTTACATAAATTATCACTCTTTTTGTTGTTTTAAGGGAAATAGCCACAGCTAAGAAAATGTTCAAGTTTAGAGATTCATGTTCTTATAATCCACAAATCTTTTTTAATTTATTCTTAAATGTCTATTTGTTTATTCAAGTAAACAAATGATGAATCTGTGCACTAGGTACATAAATTCTACATGAATTTACAGGCTAAATGCAAGAATATCTCACTTGCAAAATGTCATTTACATTTACTATCTTCAAATTTTACATGGACAGAATACAAGTAATTAAACTCAAAACCCAGAAAATCATCATTACTCAGGGTTTAATGCTGATTTTGAGCCTAGATGTTGGCCAGTCTTCAACAAATAAGGAACTTTAATCAAGGGCCATTTGCAAAATCTCCAGACCACCAATTAACTGCTTGGATAGAAATTAAAGTAAAGCGTCCATGTTGCATGAAATTCTTGCTCCTAGGAAAGTCATAACGTTGCAGTCCACCTCCATCTTCCACGAGTATTTTGCATCTTACCATATAGACACAGTTTTGAAATATGAATTTTTACAGTAAATGGAAAACTATATTCAAATGAAACCTTTATTAAGAATAAAAAAATATGTTGTTTTTAAAAAATTTTATAACCACTTCCCACGTTCATTCTGCTTCCCTCTCCATAGGACCCGCCGTTCTCAATGTTTCACGCATAACCTTTCATTTGTCTACATTCTCATAAGATGTATATTGCGGTTTTATGTTTATATACTTTATATTTGTAAAAATAGTTTGCTCTCGCGTTCCTTCTGCTGCTTTGTTTTATTTTAACACAATGTTTTCAAGATCTGGAAATGTTTTTTTTACATTTAGCAGAGGTAGCCGGTTCCCAAGATGCCCTTCTCCCCTGAGTCACACTTCCTGGTAATGATGTTCATGTGTGATTGTCTCCCATGCGAATCCAGAGCTGGCCCTGCACGTGACCAGCAGGAATGCCGGAGACAGGGCATTGGGTGGCTTCTGAGAGCAGATCCCAAACAGCCCATAGCCTCCAGCAGGCTCTTTCTCTCTTGGGCCTCAGAGCCCAGGAATTGTGGGAGGAGAGGCCACGTGTGTACATTCCAGTGACTAATCCCAGGCAAGCGGTAGCCAGGAGCCACCTTCACCTGCCAGCGAAATGGGAGGAGGTCTTCGGATAATTCTCCTCCCCGGCCTGTAAGGATCTCCAGCTGAGGCCACGTAGACGGAGATGCCGGTCTCCACCAAATCTCTGATCATTCACACTCGGAGAGCCACTTAGGTGATTTTAAAATGTTTGAAAAAAATTTATGGCGGTGGCCGTGGCCAATAAAATCACAAAGGTTTCAAGGGTACAGGTCTACGACACATCATCTATCTCTCGTAGGTGTTTTTCCTGGACTGTGTTTTAATAATGTGAACTTGAGGGCAATTTTATGAGTTTGTCCAGTGACGCTGTGGTTAAGAGTTCAGATAAGGAGAGATACGTGTTTCATGGGTGACTCACTTACATGGGAAGAGAACATGTTTCTGTTTGGGTCGCTAAGCAAGTGGGAGTGGGATGTGCCAGTCAGGAGGATTTGAGTTGGAGAGTGTGGGTAGGAAAACGCTTGCAAACCCAGAAAGGAAATGCTATTTGCATTTAAAAATATGTGGCCAGCAAATAAAGAATGATTGATCTAAAAAAATAAAAAATAAAAAAACCCTGAGTGCTCTGTCATAAAAGCAGACCGAAGAGTGATGATACAGTGAAGTATGCCAAACGCTTGAGAAAACATTGTATTGTGGCAATAAATCATGACAACTTGGGACAGCCCTGTATGCTCCTAGATTTTTTATGATTGGGTTAATGATTACTCCAAACAACCTTTACACTTTTGGCACGTCTTAGGAAATAAGGTAAATTATGAATTTATATTTTACCACTAAAGAACACGTCATACAACACAGCAAATGAGAGCTTCCGAAACTTCCAAAGAAGGAGCAAAAAACACAGTTGACTTTGGATTCCTATTCGTATTTATTTTGGTCGCAAGTCTATGCTACCTCATAAGAGTGCATCACCCCCTGGTGGAAATTGCTTCAAATTACGGACACATGAGCCCAAGATCCAGATGGATTCAAGAGTAGGAGATGGACCTATTTCATCTTCACTGACTTGAGATGCACTATTATTTCTGTGTTGCTCACAACTCAATAACCCAGCCTCTCTCTTCAACACTTGTCCTATCTTCCCAATGGCGTGGCTCACTTCCCCCCCTGATGCTTTGCTGTCCCTCAAAAACACCCAACCAAGTTCTGCATAAGAGCTCCCTGTAGACTCATAGACACTCAGATTGTGCTCAGTCACACAGGCTAAAAATGTTGGCCTTTTTGCCGAAACCGGTTTGGCTCAGTGGACAGAGCGTCGGTCTGTGGACTGAAAGGTCCCAGGTTCGATTCCGGTCAAGGGCATGTGCCTTGGTTGCGGGCACATTCCCAGTAGGGGGCATGCAAGACACAGCTGATCAATGTTTCTCTCTCATCGATGTTTCTAGCTCTCTGTCCCTCTCCCTTCCTCTCTGTAGAAAATCAATGAAATATATTTTTTAAAAAATTAAAAATGTTGGCCTTCTTTGACTTGTGCTCCCATGAAAACAGTCTCCCCCTTCAAATGAGTCCCGAGTCTGTTAGTTCTAATCCCTAACTGTCTTCCCCACTCATCCTCCTCTTATGTCTACGCACAAAATCTTAGATTACGCCTTCAAGATTTCACACGGAAGCCGTTCTGACAGTCCTATAACGGAGCTCTGTGCCTCTTCCCTCACTGCCATTGCTGATCTTACATCCCTCCCCTTGTTTGTCAGTTTTCCTGGCTAACCATCATCCTGGGCCTTATGGCCTCCGGGGCTCTTATCACTGTCCACCCACATCTTGTGATCTCTCCCCCAAGGGTGCTGGATATGATGTCCCAACCACACTCTCGGCTCACGATGTCCTAAATAGGCGCTAATGCTGGCCCCTGTCTGCTCGTACACGCACACTCGCTCTCTCTGGCGTGCCCTCGCACCATATGTGGATGTCAAACTCCTTGTGAGCACTGGGACGTTTTGCAGGGAAGTGTAGCAAACCTGAAGACCTGGGACAGAGAGACAGAGCTCCCAGGGTGAGAAGATATCCCAATCTGGATGTTAAAAGGATGTACATGGATTAATGACACACTGGGTAGCTAAATCCATATTGGTAATGAGCGTCATTTTTTAAAAAAGCTAACATATGATGAAAGTCAGTGTCTCCTAACATACCTCAGTTTTTTGCTTTTTTTAAAATATATTTTATTGATTTTTTACAGAGAGGAAGGGAGAGGGATAGAGAGTTAGAAAAATCAATGAGAGAGAGACATCGATCAGCCGCCTCCTGCAGGCCCCCTACTGGGGATGTGCCCGCAACTAGGATACATGCCCTTGACCGGCATTGAACCTGAGACCTTTCAGTCTGCAGGCCGATGCTCTATCCACTGAGCCAAACTGGTTTCGGCCATATCTCAGTTTTTATGTACTTGGTGTGCTAAATGGCTTTTCTTTCTGCGGTGTAACATGCTGAACCATTGTTTAGGGTAAGGGGGCGTTTTGATCTTGAGGCTTGGTAGCCCAGCTGCCCATCCTGAGTAACCTTGCAGTTTCATTCAATGAACGTCACACTTTTCTAAAGAATAATGCACATAGCGTTAGCTTCAATAGATGGTTTCTCTGGCCTGGGCAGCAACAGGGGGTGAGTGGAGGAGGGAACAGGCCATTGGGGGGGAAAGTCTAGGTGACAGCCGAAGCGAGGCAGATGTTCACACTCAGCTCGCATCACCGTTGCAACAGGGTGTGTCAAGAGACGTGGCGGAACTGGGAGGAAGCAGGAGAGATCACCTGTGAGGTGAGATGCAGCAGACGCAGGGCAGAGGAGCTGCGGTGGAGGGAGATTAAACGGAGGAGCAGCCCCGGGTCACGTTGTGAGCAGCACCAGGGAGAGCGCCCTGCCTGCGTGAGTCTCCACTCCAGAAACCGACCAGATGGACCATTCGTTCTGCCACCAGCCCAGCCTGCGGGGCAGAGGGGCCTGCCTCCCACAGGGACAGGGGCTGCAACATGTCTCTCAGGCCCGTGTACGTGGCTCCCGATGCTCAGGGGAGGAGGCCTCACCCTCACTACCTAAACGTCACTGGGAACATGAACTGGATTTGGGGTTTGGGTTGGAAGATTCATTTTGGTGGAGAGCAGTGGTTCTCAACCTCCCTAAGGCTGCGACCCTTTCAGACAGCTCCTCATGGGGTGGTGACCCCCAATGATAAAATGATTTCTGTTGCTACTTCATCGCTGTCATTTTGCTACTGTTATTTTCTGTCATGTAAATATCTGATAGGCAGGATGTATTTTCGCTGTTACAAATTGAACATCATTAAAGCATAGTGATTAATCACAAAAACAATATGTAATTGTATATTGTGAAATATTTATTTCTAATGACAAATAAATGAAATGTTGTCTTGAATCGTGGTGTAGCATGGGTAACAGTCTTCCTATGACAACAGTAAACTACATGGCTACATTTTGCTACACCGAGGAGCAGTCTGTTGGTTCCTAAGACTATGGAAAATTGATGTTTTTCAATAGTCTTAGGCGACCCTTGTGAAAGGGTCGTTCGACCCCCGAAAGGGTCGAGACCCACAGGTTGAGAACCACTGGTGGAGAGTCTGCTAGAGTCATGTGCTTATCTAGACTGTGAAAATAACTCAATAGTTGTTTTTTTTTTAATGGGTCAAAAGTCATTTTAGGGTCTTGTTACGTCATAAGTTTATCAGTACAGATATTGTCACTGAGACTTGCATGGACAAGAGGTAAGGAAGCCATCTGACGGATCTGCTGTTGGACTCCAGAATTATTACATCAGAACACAGTTTTAACAGCACATTCCAGATGCAAAGGCCACCAGAGGCCATCAAGCCATCCCTTAGCTGCATCACACCATCGAGAGGACAAGAGGAAGTAGTCGTTTAGCTCTCCAATGATACACCAGTTGGTCGGTACATGTGACCGGAGAGGAACTGGGACAGACGGTGAACCGTCCTCGTAACCAAACGCAACAGGGCGATCGGCCGGTGTGGAGTATCATGTGGACCTGGGCCCTCGGCGCCATGGAAACCCCAGCCACGTGGAGCTCCCGGATCAGCATCTCTGCTCGCAGAAGAAGACCAGGCTGCTCGCTCCATTTCCGCCGAGCAGCCACGGCTCAGCGGCAGGATGAATCTGACACGCTCGCACTCTGGTTTCAGTGCTCACCCTACCTTGTTGTCAAGGAAACAGACACCCGCATCGCAGAGGAAGTCTGGGAAAGAACAGCCGTAGATGGCGTCTGGTGGGCCCGGGAGTTCCCTTCTCCGAGGGAGAACCTGATGCATCCCCCGGGTCAATGACCCAGACCCAAACTCCCTGCGATGGCAGAGCGACATCCAGGGCCGGTTGGCCTGGGACTGACAGGTGGACTTATTACAGAAGCTGCGCGTTACCCTCACCGTAAGGTAGGCCCTGTCCACCCCTGGAAACACACAATCCGGCTCAATCCAGTCATTTTCCAGACTCAGCAAAACAAGTCCCCAAGCAGCTGGCTAAACGCAACTAGCTGAGGTCCAGATGCACACATATTGGTTGGGGTGGGGGTGGGGGGGTGGGGGATGCACTTCCTTCAAAGTCAAAATGAGGAAGGCCTCGTCTTCTAAGTTAGACATCCTTGTGATCGAATCGCAGCTCGCCCCCACAGGGAGGAAAACAGACGGCGCCTTCCAAAGATCGTCGCTGAAAATCCATGACATTAAATTAAAGTTAACGGACAGGCAGTCAGTAGTCTTTTTAAGAAAAATGTCCCAAGTATTCATACCGTGAGTTGGAGTTGGAAATGTTGAAGCTCTTCAAAACAGGAAGGCCTAAAAGATACGCCGCAATGCCAGCATCACACAGGCCAGGACTTTGACACCTCTAGCATTCTTCACCTTGTGAAAAGGAATTCTTTCTTAGGGGGACATCAGGCAGTGTCTAGTTGTTTTTTCTCTGCTTGCGTGTTTGGTTGGTGGTTAATCCCCACCTGAGGGTGTTTTTCCATTGATTTTTAGAGAGAGCGGAAGGGAGGAAGAGAGAAGCATTGATGAGAGAGAGAGAGACACATTGATCGGTTACCTCACGCACCCAAACGGAACAGAGCCTGCAACCAAGGCACATGCCCTTGACCGGAATCGAACCCAGGACCTTTCAGTCTGCCGGTGGCGGACACTCTATCCACTGAGTCCAACTGGCTGGGGCCAGTCTTTAGCTTTAATCTCCGGTAACAGAGACATCCCCTTCTCTCGCAGTCACAGCTGGTGGGGGTCAGTGGTCTGCAGACGGACAAATGGCTTCCCCAACACCCAGGTCTAATCCTCAGAGCAGTGACTCCACTGCCGTCCATTCGGAGGGAGGTAGCCAACGCTGGGACATGGGGATCACCCTGGATTATCGAGGTGACGCCTGTGGTCCCAGGAGAGGAGATGCAGCACCCCCGGGGTGAGGATGGGGGTACAGCCGTGAGGAGAGGAGGGTCATGAGCCAGGAATGCTGGTGGTCCCTTAAAGCTGCAAAGGGCAATTGAATGGCTTCTCCCCAGAGCCTCCCGAGGGGACGCAGCCCCCCAGACACCCCGAAGGGAGGGTGTCTGACCTGCAGAACTACAGGTACTAACCTGAGGTCATTTTAAACCACGAAGCGAGTGCTCATTGGTAACAGCAGAAACGAGGAACTGCCCAAACCGGTGTGGCTCAGTGGATAGAGCGTCGGCCTGCGAATGGAAAGGTCCCAGGTTCGAATCCGGTCAAGGGTATGTACCTTGGTGGCGGGCACATCCCCAGTAGGAGATGTGCAGGAGGCGGCTGATGGATGTCTCTCTCTCATGCATGTTTCTAACTCTCTATCCCTCTCCCTTCCTCTCTATAAAAAATCAGTAAAACATAGTTTTAAAAAATAAAAGTGAAAGAAATGAGGAACGGATACAGGGTGTGCACCAATGCTCCTCTCTGCGTCCTCAGACCCGCTTCCCACCGCCTGAGTCTGGGCCTGTGCCTGGGCAGCGAACCGGTGGCGGCTAGCTGAGGCCGAGGACGGGCGGGGAGGCGGGCAGGCCCTGGGCAGGAGAGGGAGGGGCCGGCGCAGCTGCCCCTGGACCCCACAGCTCCCACCACTGAGGGTGTTTCCTGGCAGTTTCCACTCATGACACCCCCCCTGCCTTCCACAGCCTCCAGAACCCAGGCCCAGGGTGGGCACAGCTTCCAGGGCTACGAGTCCCAAACGCTTCTCGGTCCCGTGGGCACCCCGCTGCTCACACCTCCCTAAGCAGCACCCCCTTCCTGTTCTCCAGCTCAGCCCTGGGGGTTTGCCATGCTCGGCTGCCGGCAAACTCTGATTCAGCACGGAGTGGCGTTGTCATAACTGTGCTTTCCTCCAGTGGCTGGGAGGGATGCCCAGGGTAGGAGAGTGGAACAGCACAATGGTCTATTAACATTTCAATGCGCTCCTCTTGCAAAGGGAGCATAACAAGCTTCCACCTAGTCCCCTTCCATCTGAACAAAAAGATACATGGATCGTGGTGACTCACATTTGCATACAAAAATAATGCTTACCAAAATACCTTCCAGGAGCAAACGCTTGCGCAAGAGGCTCTGTTAGAAGGGAGCCCAGGCAGCAGGGAAAACAGAGCGTCCATTGTCATGGAGAGGCACAATTCGCCGCAATATTGGAGACCGTGAGCTGGAACGGATCATTACCAGAGTGGAGAAACGGTAAACAGAATTTAACGTTTTTAACGTGCGCGCCCAGCAGAAGCACACCTGTTCTGTTTCTCTCCCGTCAAAGCTCTCACCACGGCTGCGCTTAGGAACGACATCCATGCCAGGCCAGGATCTGCACGGATCAAAAATGTACTTAGTCCGACGTCTGTAATTCTTTCTTTTTTAAAAAAGTATATATATTTTGTATTGATTTCAGTGAGGAAATGAGAGGGAGAGAGAGAGAGAAACATCAGTGATGAGAGAGAATCATTGATCGGCTGCCTCCTGCACATCCCCCACTGGGGATGGAGCCTGCAGCCCAGGCATGTGCCATTGACCGGAATCGAACCTGGGACCCTTCAGTCCGCAGGCCAATGCTCTATATTGAGCCAAACCAGCCAGGGCATTCTACTTTCAACACTAAAGGCAAACGTCCAAAGTCCTCCGTCGGTCTCCTGGAGATTTGCTCTACGGTGGAAAATAACTATCCCAATGACGGGTGTCCAGAAATGCAGGGGCCGCTTAACATCTGGCCCTTTTAGGCAGTCTGCAAGCACAGCGGGTCCCAGAACTGCCCCTGGGATGGGCTTAAATCACCAGTGCCCAGACCTCCCTGAATTAGAGAAATCAAGGTAAAGTCATAAAATAGCATGATTTAAAAAATCTGAGCGCACCCCCCCCCCCACAGGCCCTTCCCATTGGTTAAATAACCAGGTTTCTTGAAAATCAGGAAATTCTCTCTCCACCCCACAAGATCAGGCCCTCCAGATGGCTTGCGCTGCGCAGGCAGAGGATGAGCGAGTCTGAGAAATGAAGTCCAGGTTCCATGCTGAGTGGGTTGAGATGTCTTGCACTAATTAACCTTGATTTGGTCCCCCCTCGACTGTCCACAGGACACCCTCTTCCCTCCTCGTTCCCAGTGCCTGGCCTCTGGAGAGCTGGGGGCTGCAGAGCGCTCAATCCACCTCGCTCCTGGCAGTGCACAAAGTCGTGCACACAGAGACACAAGCATTCGGGCTACTTTCCCCGAAACAGAGACACCAGGCAGGGCTTCCTTCCTCTAAACGGGGTGTATTTTGAAAACCCTCACAGGAGGAGCTGCACGAAAGGGCCGCAGCGTTGGGAAGGTGGAGAACCCCTGCTCCAGAGGCAGGCGACGAGCAGAAAACATTGACGCTCACGTGGTCTGGCTGTCCGAACTGCCCTGCGTGGCCTCCACAGCACGGGTACTTGTCGGTAAAACGCGATGTGCTTGAAGTCAGAAGTGGGTGTGAATGCCTGCATTTTCAAGGTCAATTTCACATTTTTACCGATATTGCGACAAACCATTTGTACTTTACGGGAGAACCGGAGGTGGGAGAGATGGGACTCTAATTAATAGCCATGATAACTGGTCTATTTCGGGATGCGGCATTAGTTTCTCTTCAACGTGAAGGGCACTATAATATGGTTGTAGTCAACATTGTAAAGCTATATAAAACATCATGGATACCACTTATAAAATCGATGTACAATATGAATGAAAATATTAGTATTTATTTCCCTGGTGTAACTGTGTAATACATATGTACATAGACACATACACACACACACACACACACACACACACACACACACCATGTATATCTATATTAATAATAGCCTAGATGGAGTCATGCCCTCATGTCATCACAAGATGGCCATCACAAGATGGCCACATGTACAGCAGAGGCGGACAGAGAGGCCTGGGGGTCGCATGGCTCTGTACATTGCAGAGGAGGCTGGTCTCAGCATCTCGGCCACCTCGCCGGGAAGAGGCGGGTCCCAGCAGAGGAGGTGGGTCATGGCAGGGGAGGGCAGTTGTGGGTGATCAGGCCAGTGGGAGAGCAGTTAGGGGGTGATCAGGCCAGAAGGGGGGTGGCTAGGGAGTAATCAGGCTGGCAGGCAGAAGTGGTTAGGGGCAATCAGGCAGACAGGCAGGCAGGTGAGCTGTTAGGAGCCAGGGTCCCAGCTTGTGAGAGGGATGTCTGACTGTCAGTTTCAGGCCGGTGGGATTGGGCCTAACCCAGCAGTCAGACATCTGCTGAAGGTTCCCAGATTGGAGAGGTGCAGGCCAGACTGAGGGACACCCCCTCCCACCCCATGCACAAATGTTGTGAACCAAGACTCTAGTGCTAGTATAAACCATTCCCCTGGCATCTCTATACAATAACAAAGCTATGTAAATATCATCATCCTATAGAACAGTGGCTCTCAACCTTTCTAATGCCGCGACTCTTTCATACAGTTCCTCATGTGGTGGTGACCCCCAACCATAAAATTATTTTTGTTGCTACTTCATAACTGTAATTTTGCAACTGTGATGAATCGTATCTGTATTTTCCAATGGTCTTAGGCGACCCCTGTGAAAGTGTTGTTTGTCCCCCCCCAAAGGGGTCGCGACCCACAGGTTGAGAACCGCTGCTATAGCATAAAAGGCCAATCTGCAAATTGACCAAACAGCAGAATGAGCAGCACGCTGACCACCAGGGGGCAGACACACTCAAGCAGGAGCTGCCCCCCTGGAGGTCTGTGCACTCCCACAGGGGGAGCACTGCTCGGCCAGAAGCCCTGAGCCTGAGTCACAGCTGGCGAGTGCAGCAGTGCTGGAAGGAGCCTTTCTCGCCTCAAGGCAGTCAGACACCCCCAGAAAGCCCTGCACTGCAAGAGGGTGCAGGTGGGGTGGGGGGAACCCCCCCCCCCCCCCCCCCCCAAGTGCACGAATTCCGTGCACTGGCCTCTAGTTAACAAATAATTAACTAGTAATTAAAACCTTTAGCATATTTCACATTCTTCACTCCTTTGCATTTTGAAGAAGAGCACGTCTCCCGTATCCTCCCTAAAGCTACTCCTGTCCTAACCGCCAATAATAACTCGAGTAATAAGAAGAAGAATGCAGCCCTGGCCAGTTTGGCTCAGTGGAGAGAGCGTCGGCCTGCGGACTGAAAGGTCCCAAGTTTGATTCCAGTCAAAGGCATGTACCTTGGTGGCGGGCACATCCCCAGTGGGAGGTATGCAGGAGGCAGCTGATCGATGTTTCTAATTCTCTATCCCTCTCGTTTCCTCTCTGTAAAAAAAAAATCAATAAAATATATTTTTAAAAAAAGAAAGAAAATGTCTTGCCAATGGCCCTACAAATCACTTCAAAAAAAAAGAAAAGAAAAGAAAAAGAAGAATGCAATTAAAAGAATGCTGTAACTACCATCTGTTTCATATTTACAAACCAGCTTCCATGACCCTATCATTCTGACCTCCAGCTTTGATAGTCAAATGCAGTCTCTGAGGTCAGAGGTGCCCATTGCAGGGGAGAGGAAAGGAAAATCGGATGTGCTTGTGTCTCACGCTGTCCCTGAGACGCACACCTCAGTGCCCTACGAGGAGACCTGCCAGTGCGCGCCCTCAGGAAATGGAAGCAGACGCCGGTCACCACGCCTTTCCCAGGCCGGTCCTTGAAAACCAACCCAACTTCCCTGATGCGGGGGTGCCCCACCCCCCAGAGGCACAGCTGAGAGCAATGGGAGCAGCCAGGGGGTCGACGAGGGGCAGGGCCCTGACCTGGGGAGCCCACGGCTGGCTGGGAGGCCGTGCCCCGCACCACGGCAGCCACATCCCGAGGTTGGGCCCTTGAGCCCAATCAGGACCAGCCCTGGTATCAAGGGCACCCCCAGAGGTCAGAGTTTGAGCCTGGGCAGGCTCCCCCAGCACCCCCACAGCAGCACCTTGAGAAGGGGGAGGTGCTGGAAAGCAACCTGCCTCATCGTCCGCCTTCTCCTTTGATTCACCGCGTGACCTGGGTATGCAGAGGCGTTTCGCTTTGCAGACTGCGGGAGGCCAGTGGACAGAACACCCGGCAGCACCAGGAGCAGAAAACCGAAGGATGGATCTGGTCCCCTGCGGCTGGCAGCAGATGGAGGGCTGATGGTTGCTTCCTTGCCTCCAGCCAGGACCTGATAGAAACTTCTGGTCTCTGACAGCCTTCCAGGAGTAGCCAGAGGCTTGCAGGGGCAGGACCAGGCCTCCACCTTTCTCAGCCACACGGGATGGGGAGATCTAGGGGGAGCTCCATCGCCAATGTCCTTGGATTGGTGAAATTCAATCCAAACATCCAGAGCTAAGCTTCCATTTCTGATGTTTTCCCCCCAAGAAACTTCGAGTGGCCCTAACTGACTGGGCCCAGCCGCCCACCTCCCAGGGCAGGGAACCCCGTAGACGAGGCTGTAACACGTACTTGGAAGGCGGGGAATGTGAGGCGTGCACGCCGCTCCAGCTGGGACTTCCGAATGAGCCGGGAAGGGCCTCTTTCTCCAACAGGAAGAGGAGAAACGGGGGTTTGCTGGGGACACCTCCCTTCCTCCAACGTCAGGACGAGAATCCCTCCACCCTGGCTCTCCTCCGGACCAAGCTCACGGACTGCTGGGCCAGAGGGAGTGTCTGTCCGTGCTGAGGGAGGGGGGGGCGGGTGCTCTTTATCTGGCGCGGTGGGGAGCCTTTGTGTGCCCACCCAAAACGTTTCCCCAAATACGGCTCATTGAGATTGTTTCAGGAAGATAAATATTTACAAGGACACCACATACTCAACATGCTTCTCCAAAGTGGTGTTGATATTAGCGGCAGCGGCTCGCTGTTTATTTTACACAATTTGGAAGCAAAGGACCAATCGGGAAGAATCCTTTGAGTTCTAACTATGATTCCAATTCAGGAACTGGTCAATAATAATGCGTTCTCTTCAAAAACGAAGTATCTGTATTAAAAACATGTTTACATACATGTTAAAGAAACGCTTTCTCTTAAGAAGTATATCTATGTACATAAAACTTATTTCGTGTGTGTGTGTGTGTGTGTGTGTGTGTTATCAATGTAGGACACTTTCTTTCTTTAATATATTTTCTTGAATTTTTACAGAGAGGAAGGGAGAGGAATAGAGAGTTAGAAACATCGATGAGAGAGAGAGACCTCGATCAGCCGCCTCCTACACGCCCTCCACCGGGGACGTGCCCACAACCAAGGTACATGCCTCTGACCGGAATCGAACCCGGACCCTTCAGTCCGCAGACCAACGCTCTGTCCACTAAACCAAACTGGTTTCGGCAGGACACTTTCAATAAGAGTTACAGCCTCGTCTACGCAGCAATGCCAGCGTTACCTGCAATGGGATGTGGATGCTGATCCAAGCCAGTCAGGGCAACTGTGTCTAGCGGAGTCTGGAGAGGTCTACTACGTTGTGCGCCTTCCTGTGTAGCTCTGTGCGTCACGGACAGTGTGTAAGAGCTCC
>JAAGEH010002531.1:80593501-80605722 GCA_011751065.1 Lasiurus cinereus
GAAGAGAAGGAGGAAGAAGAGGAGGAGGAGGAGGGAGAGGAGGAGGAAGAGGAGGAGGAGGAGGCAGAGGAGGCCCAGGAGGCCCGGGAGGCCGGGGAGAGCGCGGCCGGGCGGCCCGGAGCCCCGGCCCCGTCGCCCCGCGGGCAGAGGCGCGGGCAGAGGCGCGGGCAGAGGCGCGGGCAGAGGCGCGGGGCGGCGGGGCAGGAATATGATAATCAGCCCCGCGGCGCCCCGGCCCCGCAGCCAATGGGCGCGGCGCTCGCCTGACGTCCCCGCGCGGCGCGTCAGGCCAATGGCGAGGCGGCCGAGTGGGAGCCGAGAAGTTTGAGCGGAGCGAGGAGGAAGCGAGCGCCCGCCGCCCGCCGCTCCGCCCGCCGCTCCGCCCGCTGCGCCCCGCACTCCCCGCGCCCCGCACTCCCCGCGCGGCCAGGGCGCGGCGGCCGCCGGGCAGCCCCCCGCGCCGCCACGGCGTCCTCCTCCTGCTCTCCCTGCTCCTCCTGCTCCTCCTGCTCCCCCTCCCGCTGCACCCCCTGCTCACCCCCCCGCGCCCCACTCCGGCCCCCGCATCCTCCCCGCGCCGCCACCAGCCAGCACCATTGCACGGTGGACGCTGCTGCCTCTGGCCGACATGGGAGACATGGGCGACCCGCCGAAAAGTAAGAGGGGGCGCCTCTGGCCCGGGTGCGCGGGGGGCCCTGCGGAGCCGCAGCTGTGGCCTGGGAGGCACGGACACCCCGACACGGCGGGTGGCTTTGGCTCCCGGCTGCTGGCCGCCTCCAAAGCGCCTGCAGGCTGGGCTGTGGGTGCTGATCTTGGGTGGGTGGGGGAGGTGGGAGCAGCGCGCCCGGGGCTGGAGGTGGCCCGTGTGGCCCCGCCGAAGCCTCACCGGCTGCGGGGATGAAGGGGCGGCCCGTCCTGCCCGGGCTCTCTCGCTGGAGGGGGAGAAGGTTATCCCGCGGCCCAGGTTGGCCAGCTCCGCCCGCCGGCAGGCACCGGCCCCGGCGGCGCGGGAGGTCGCCCTGAGGTTTGCAAAAAAAAAGGACACGAGTGGCAACTGTATCGCCGCGAGCTCTTGCAACAGTATCCAGCGCCGCCGGGGAACCGGGGTGCATGATGCCTGCACCCCTGCGGCCCGCGCCCGCTGCAGCTCCCCGGCGCCCCAGCCTTTTTCTTGGACTCGCCTTCTTCCAGACCGTTTTTATTTTTTTAATTTCAATTTTTATTTTTTTTCTCGGTGGATCTGGCCCAGAGGGAGGAGGAGGAGGAGGGGAGAGAAAGCCAGGCCAAAAAGAAGGGGTTTTTGGGTCGGAGCTCGCGTGTGTGAGTGTGTGCACGCGGGGCTGCCCGAGGAGGACTGCTCACATCTGCCCCTTTTTTGCAGATCTTTTCCTCTCCTCCCTCCTCGGGAGAAAGGACTCAGGGTTTTGAGGGCGAGCACTCCCGTCCCCTTTCCCCAGTGCCCCTCGCTCTCTCTCTCTCTCTCTTTAAAAAAGAAAAAGAAGAAAAAAGGGGAGCAGGACAGGAGAGGAGGAGGACGCACGACCCTCCAAGGGCGTTTATCTCCGCGGGAAGCCGGCGGTTCGCCCCCTGGCCGAGCATTTCTTATTTTTTCCTCTCTCTCTCCCCCCTCCCCACGGGCAGAAAAGCGCCTCATCTCCCTGTGCGTGGGCTGCGGCAACCAGATCCACGACCAGTACATCCTGCGCGTGTCCCCGGACCTGGAGTGGCACGCCGCGTGCCTCAAGTGCGCCGAGTGTAACCAGTACCTGGACGAGAGCTGTACCTGCTTCGTGCGCGATGGCAAGACCTACTGCAAGCGGGACTACATCAGGTAGGCGCCCCCCGAGTCCTCCTCCACGGCCCTCCTTTCCGGGGGACCCTGGCCCTCGCCCTCCTCTCCCTTCCCAGCCTCGCCTCGCCTCGGGCTCTGTGTGCTGTGACTCGGCCTGTTTTGTGTGTGTGTGTTTGCCCGCGTGCGGGTCCGGCGTGCACAAGCGAGCCCAGAACGTGTGCCGCGTGCATGAAACGAAGCTGTTCATCTTTATATATATGTATATATATATATTTTGTGTTTTTTGTTGTTGTTTTTTTTTTAGCGGAAAAGCCCCGCAAATTTTGACAGTGGTTTTCCTCTCTGGTGTGTGTGTGTGTGTGTGTGTGTGTGTGTGTGTGTGTGTGATGGAAGCTTGTTTCAGAATCGCTCCTGGAATTTACGGGGCGCAAACTTATTTCTTTTTTCTTTTTCACCCTTTCCCCCCCCTCCTTCCAAAACAAACAAACAAAAAAACAAAAATGCCCAGAGGGGGGGAGATAAATTGGGGCTTCCTAAAAAATTGGAAAAGGTTGTTGTTGTTTTTTTAAATCGCATCGTGCGGGATTTCTCTTTTTTCCGTGTGTGTCTTAGTTCAGGGTTTGTAGGAGTAGCTTACAAATATAGGTCCCTTTAGGCGAGGTCGGTGGAAATGGGGCAAAATAAAAAGTTTGACTCTGAACGTGCCTTTTTGGAACAGCAAGTAGTAGCCCTTTTTTTTTTTTTTTACTTTTTAGGCTGAAGCGTTTCTACCGGGGGTATCTCTAAAAAACCAACCCGAATATTTTTCTGCAAAAAAAAGAAAAAAGGCCGGAAATTTAATCTTTTTAAATATTAACCCTTTGGGTGACATCTGACTGTCTTTTCTTTCTTATCTTATCTGAGCCGATGAATTAGACGGAGCAGATCAAATTGCCCATCATCTGTCTCCGAACAATTGGGATATTTAGATAATTGAACAGCTTCCTTTCTCACATGAAAATCTGCTCGCTGATAAAGCGAGCCAATTGCCCGATAGTGACAAGACTTAAAAACCACCGAAGGGACTTGCTGAGTTTTCTTTTTTGCTTTCCGTTCATTCTGCGTCTACACTTCATGCTTTGCTAATCTCGCACTTTCTTCTGACCTGGGTATATATGTGTATATAGATAGATAGATAGGTAGATAGATAGAGCTATGTGTGTGAGAAACTGCATTTCCTGTCTTCGGAAGGCATTCGAATGTCTAAAGAAAATTTTGTTTCAATAACAAACAGAAGGGAGAATACTTTTGCTATTATGTTTAAAAATATCCAAATTATAGGTATGTTTTTTTTTAATTCTTTAGTGGGTATTAACAACAACAACAAAAAATTTAGCTTTTTCTAAGCCCTGCAGTTTCTGGAGCGGAGAGCTTATTGAAAGCTTGGTCACAATTTAAGGAAGCCCTTAAGAATCTTCCTCCGCTCACGTATCCTCCAGGACTTTTTAAATTTCATTATTATTTTAAAAGCACGAAGGGGTGGGTAGAAGAATCCTGGTAGATCCAGCGGAGCAGGGCAAAGAGGGGCGTTCTGGAGACTTGGACGGAGGTGCGGGGTGAGCGGGAGGAAGTGGGGAGCCGGGAGCCCGCGAAGGGGGGAGGGCTTTTCCGAATTGTGTGGCCTCTGCCGGCGGCTTGGTAACCCTCATCCTATGAAAGGGGAGGTCTCTCCCCGAGGAGGAGGCGGCGGCGGCGGAGGGAGGCCAACTTTGCCATCTACCTTCTTGCCTCTCACCAGCGAGCCCCTTCCCATTGTTTACCGGGCCGGCGAGGGAGCCCCCACTTCGCACCTCGTGGGGAGCAGTGTCTCCGCCGGGGAGAGAGGGCTGTCTGAGCTCCACTGGCCACCGCCGGCTGGCCTGCCTGCCGGGCCTGACGCGGGAGACGCGTTGTAGATAGAAGGAGCCCATCGCTTTGACCTCTAACTCTCCACGCTCAATCCCTCCGCGAGTGTGCATGTGTGTGTGTGTTTGTGCACGTGTGTGTACGTGTGTATGCATTTGTGCATGCACGTGTGTGTGCGTGTGCACATGTGTGTGTGTGTGTGTGTTCCTCCCGTGGAGATCCTGTGGCTGTACAAGCAGAACAGAGAGGCCCTTTACACGTCCCCGTGCCTCCCTCCCCTGGGGGCAGCTTTCGGGGGTCTGTGGGTAGCCATGCCCACTTCTGTGGTCCTTGATGCACGGCCGGGGGCCAGGAGCCAGGGCCAAGCGCCCCACCGGGGAAAGGCCAGCCGCGGGGAAGAGGTCCGGGCCGGCCGGCCGGCTCCCCGCCGCTGGAGCCGGAGGCCGAGGCCGAGGCCCGGCACCCCCGGGGATCAGGGCCGCGCAGCGGCGGCGGGTTTGCACCAACAGCCGGGGAAGGGCGGGCGGCCTCGGCTGGAAACATTCGGTTACGTGGCTGCCCGCGGGGAGCCGCTAGTTCCGGGCAGATGGCGGGGACGGGGTGCCCACACCTCGGTTTCATTTTGTGGTTTTGCTTGTAACCCTGGGGAGTGTGTTTTGCACCCCGAGTGGCGTGCTGCCGGCGGGCGCTTTTCCTCGGGGGGGACGGAGGCCTTCTCGGGCTGCAGGCTTGGAGACGTTTCTAGAACGTGTGAGGGCCAGGGACGGGTCCCTGGAGCCGCGGCCTGAGGCCTCCGAGCAGGAGGCGTCAGTCCTGGGGAGGCCTGGGCGAGCTGAGCGGTGCAAGGGAGGTCAGAGCGGGGTGCAGAGGGGAGGCCCAGGGAGGGAGGGAGTGAGGGAGCGAGGCCGCCTGGCGTCTGTTCTCCGGACCCCAGCCGGCCGGTGGCGTCCGCCTGAGTGACCGCTGTGTCCCGTTGCTTGTCCCCCCGGCCCGGCCCGCTCAGGCTGTACGGGATCAAATGCGCCAAGTGCAGCATCGGCTTCAGCAAGAACGACTTCGTGATGCGCGCCCGCGCCAAGGTGTACCACATCGAGTGCTTCCGCTGCGTGGCCTGCAGCCGCCAGCTCATCCCGGGCGACGAGTTCGCGCTGCGCGAGGACGGGCTCTTCTGCCGCGCCGACCACGACGTGGTGGAGAGGGCCAGCCTGGGCGCCGGCGACCCGCTCAGCCCCCTGCACCCGGCGCGCCCGCTGCAGATGGCAGGTACCCGCCCGGCCCGGGAGGAGGAGGAGGAGGAAGAGGAGGCCGCCGAGCCCGAGGAGGAGGCCGGCTGCGAGGCAGGCGCACGGCCGGGCCGCCTCCCCGGAGCCCCGGGGTTGGAGCTGGAGCTGGGGCTGGGGCTGGGGCCGGGGCTGGAGCTGGGATGGGGCTGGAGCTGGAGCTGGGGCTGGGGCTGGGGCTGGGGCTGGGGCTGGGATGGGGCTGGAGCTGGAGCTGGGGCTGGAGCTGGGGCCGGAGCTGGGGCTGGGGATAGGGATGGGGATGGGGCTGGGGCTGGGGCTGGGGCTGGGGATGGGGCCGGGGCCGGGGCCGGGGCCGGAGCTGGGATGGGGCCGGGGCCGGGGCTGGGGCTGGGGCTGGGGCTGGGGCTGGGGCTGGGGCTGGGGCCGGGGCCGGGGCCGGAGCCGGGGCTGGGGCGGGGCTGGAGCTGGGGCCGGGGCCGGGGCTGGAACTGGGGCTGGGGCGGCCCCAGGGCACCCCAGCGCGGGAGTGCGGGGTGCGCCGCGTGGCTCCGGGGCGGGCGGCCCGGTTCGGGGCGCTCCTTGTCCCGGGCGCCAGCCCCCCTGCGGGCCCGCGGCTCCCCGCGTGGGTCCAGGGGAACGCACGCCGTGCGCGCACAGGCAGGCACACGCCCGCCCGGGCAGCCGCTCGCTTCACCTTGGCCTTCCCGCAGCCGCTGCGGCTGCTGAAACGGGGGTCCAGCTCCCCCCGCTGCCGCCTGAAGGGGCGGGGCCCGGGCGCCCCAGTTTCCCCCAGCTAACCGGGCGCAGGAAGTGTGTGTGGGGGCCCGGCCGCCGCTTCGCTGCTCCCCAAATCGCTCCTCCGAGGCCCCCCACTCCTCCCTCCCAAGCCTTTCGGACGTGTCTCCCCATCCTTTTGTGGGGAAAGGCGCAGGAAAGGGAGTGCTCCCCACGGCAGGCCCCGGCGCGGGGCTGTAATTTAAAACTGTCAACAAGCTAATCGGCCGTAATTGCCTTTTAAAGGGAGCCTCTGGCTCTCGAAGCCCCGCCTGCGCGCGGGTTTGGTGAGAATCTCACCTGGGGGCGGGGGGCTGCCACTCGGCGTGGACCCCCCCGGGGTTGACCTGACCCCTCGGGGGTCCGGGGAGGGGTGGGAGTCGTCCCCCGCGGGGTCCGGGAGCCAGTTCCCCGGGAGGAGAGGAGAGGAGAGGCGGCCCGGTCGCGGGGAGGACGGAGGTCGGGTGGGGAGGGCGGTGCGGAGGCCACAGACACTGTTTCCCGGGCGCCTCCCGGTCCGGGCCGAGCCGCCGGCGCGGTGACCAGGTATCGGTTCCCTCCAGGGCCTGGCTGAGAAGGCGGCCCGCACCCCTCGCCGCTGCTGCTGGCAGCCGGGCCAGGTCTGTGACGGGGGGAAGTGCGACCTGCTGGCCGGGGACAGAGCCAGAGGGTGGCAGCTTCTGTCGGGGTACCTGTGCCCTGCGGGTGGCGGCGGGGCAGGCCCGCGGGGGGCCAGGCGCGGGGGCAGAGCCGAGCCCGCACCTCCCAGCTGTCCTGCCTGCCTTATCGGTGCCGGCGCCCAGCGGGGTTTCAGTTTTCCTTTCCCCCGGGGGCCGGGCCAGAGCAGGGACACCCAGGTAGAGAGGGACGGAGGGAGAGCGAGGGCTGAGAGCTGGCCCGGCGCCCCGAGTCTTTAGCCCTGGACGGGGGTCTGCACTCTGCAGGCCAAGGCTGCCTGTCGGGCAGGATTGCTTGGGCTGCAGACGCCCTGGCTGGCAGTGGTTGTGCTGTCTGTCCTGTGTCAGCTTCCCTCCCGGAGCCCTCTGTGGCCTCTCCGCCCCAGCGCCCAGAAGTGGGGGTGCTTGGTGCTCCCTGGGCCCGCGCTGGGTGCTGGGGAAGGCCGGGAGGGAGGAGAAAGGATACCCCGAAAGGTCCTCTTCCCCCTCCCCCCACCCCGGCGGCCCAGCAAGGGACAGGCTCTGGGACCTGCGCCCCTCTGCCCCCTCGGTGGTGGCGAGGACCGGGCAGAGACAGAGGCCGCCGGCCACTGGGGCGGGGTGACCCGGTTCCATCACCACCGATGGGGGAGCCGGGTGGGGTTCTGCCTGGGCTGCCACGCTCTGGGGCTCACGGCGCCCCTCCGCCCGCCCGCCCGCAGCCGAGCCCATCTCCGCGCGGCAGCCGGCGCTGCGGCCCCACGTGCACAAGCAGCCGGAGAAGACGACCCGCGTGCGGACGGTGCTCAACGAGAAGCAGCTGCACACGCTGCGGACCTGCTACGCCGCCAACCCGAGGCCCGACGCGCTCATGAAGGAGCAGCTCGTGGAGATGACGGGCCTGAGCCCGCGCGTGATCCGCGTCTGGTTCCAGAACAAGCGCTGCAAGGACAAGAAGCGCAGCATCATGATGAAGCAGCTGCAGCAGCAGCAGCCCAACGACAAGACGGTGAGGACGCGGGGCGTGGGGGGGCTAGCAGGGTGGGGGGTGGGTGCGGGGCCTGCAGGCTGCCCAGGCCAGTGGCTGGTGGGTGTCCCTCCTGTGGGGGCTGGTGGGTATCCCTCCCCAGGGCCAGCCTGATGGGGGTGGAGGAGGATGGGTGGAGGGACAGCCCATCACCCCACCTTCCTGGGTGGGCTCGTGCCCCTCCACCTGGTCCCCCCATCCACCCAGCAAACCCCCTGCGGGCGGGAGTGGGAGGCGGCAGGGTCTAGGCTCTGGGATTGACAGGTCCTGAGCTCCTGGCCCCTGAGGGGAGGGCGGGACCAGGCTTGGTGTTCTATGAAATCCGGGGTACGGGGTGGGAGGGTTTACCCCGAGACCCCCCGAGTCCTCTGCCCCCCACGGGTGAGGCCTTGAGGCCTGCGAGGTCCCCCAAGGTGACCACAAAGACAGGGCACCCTCTGCTCAAGGTCAAGCCCGGGCTGCAGAGATGTCAGGTCCTGGCACTGCTCCCCGCTTCCCCCCCCCCATCCTTCCCACCTCCTCTCCTCACAGCAGCTCCCACCCACAGGCCTTCTGGTGCAAAGAACCTCAAGAGTTCCTTCCCCCCCCCACCCCTCTCTTGCTTTTTACTGCCCTGGCCCTATTTCTCAATGCCATAAACCCGCTGTCATTAAACTTGGCAGGCCGGCCAGCCCGGGCCCGGGCCGGGCGCCTTCTAAGCTGGTTTGAGCTTAAAGGCACCAGAGCCGCCAGACCCCGGGGCTCTGCTGCAGGAGGGGGTGGTCCTTCGGGGAGAGCCGCCCGAAGAACACCTACCCTGCAGCTCAGGGAACCGGCCTGGGGGCCATCCCTACCCTCCAGCCCAGGGAGGCCTGGCTGCCTGCACGCCTGTGGCCCCAGGGCTGGCGGAGGAGTTGGGACCCGCCAGGAGAGTGAGGGGAAGAGGGAGGCACAGGGGAACGGGGTTTAATGGGGTCCCAGCGGACCTGCTAGTCCAGCCTGCAGAGTCAGAGAAAGGGAACCCAGTGAAACCACACCACGGGGAACCCCTGCTCAGACCCAGGGCGCCCCAGCTCAGGTCCGAGGGTGCAGCAGATGAGCGGAGTGGATAAAGGCCGCCCGCTGGGGAGATAAGATAATGCCGGGGCCTGTTTGCTCAGCCCCAGCAGACAATGGAGGGCGGGCGCGCGCTCATCCACATGTCGGGGTTGGGTGGGGCGCCGTTCGCAGAACATCCAGGGGATGACGGGGACCCCCATGGTGGCCGCCAGCCCCGAGAGGCACGACGGCGGCCTGCAGGCCAACCCGGTGGAGGTGCAGAGCTACCAGCCGCCCTGGAAAGTGCTCAGCGACTTCGCCCTGCAGAGCGACATCGACCAGCCCGCCTTCCAGCAACTGGTGAGCGTCAGCTCCTGGCGGGTGGGTGGGAGTGAGGGCCCGAGAATCCCCACCAGCACAGCCTGGAGGTTCTGGGGCAGCTGCCCACAGTGACCGATCGCGGGGTGGGGGTGGGGGTGGGGGCCCAGGGCTGGCAGAGATGAGGGTGCGGTGCGGTGGGAAGAGGAGGAGGAGCAGGCTTGCAAGAAAAACAAACCTCCCCTGAGCCTTTTCTGCGAGAGAGTCCGTCCTTTGCCCGTCCAGGTTGCCTTGTCTGTCAGTCCGGCTGTGATGGATGGACTTCAGGGAGCCGGACTGAAGAGACATGCCTGGGAGGGCAGAGGGGGGTGGCCAAAGCATCCCTCTCCGACTCCAGCGTGAGGGGGGACTTTGGAGAGCACCCCGACCTTCTTTTAGTCAGCCATTAGTGTCTCTCCTCCCGCCTCTGCTTGGTAGTAGAGAAGGGCCTAAATCAGAGCGATTTCAGCCATGTTGACCTGCGTCCTCCGTGTCAGGACCGGCGGGTTGAGGGCCTCTGTCCGGGGGCCGGTTCAAATCCACCCAGAAAGAGTCTAGTTATTCAAAGACGGGGCTGGTACGTTGTGTTACAGTCGCTCTTTCTGGGACCGTCTTCCTGAGTCTAACATGTAGGACTGTTGAGACATTTCTAAGCATCGGAGTTCAAATTTGACACCTCATGACCTACGGCCCAACATGTATTTAGCAGGAGGAACCTGAGTTCTGCCGGTCAGATGCTGTGTGGGAAATCTCTCAGGATGATTTCCACATGCAGAAAAGAGAAAAGAACGCACCTTCCACCTACAACACAAGGCTTCAGGGTGAAGATAAAGCAGGTTTTTAAAGAGACGTCCTTTGTGATATACGTACACAGAAATTTTTTTTTTTCTAAAATTGTAATCAGCCCTGGAGAACCTTGTATGACATAAGATCTCTGCTAAAACCTTGTTCCTTGCTGGGAAGTGACAGCTTAATTTGAGGTGATTTTCACTCTCCCATTTTCCTGGAGGGCACTGTCTTCCTGGGCGGCCACACGCAGGTGATGGGCCGCAGTCGGTGGTTACAGAGGCTTGTCCAGGTGTCTGTCTCTAAGTCGGCCAGGCTAGGACCGTGGTCGGCAAACTCATTTATCAGCAGAGCCAATTCTCAACAGCACCCCGATGGATATTTCTTTGGAGAGCCACATTTTTAAGCCACTTCTTCAGAAGAGACTCGCCCCGGGGGCTGGGGGCCCTGGTGTTGTGTGGAAGAGCCGCACTCAAAGGGGCCAAAGAGCCGCCTGCCTGCCTGTGGCTCCCGAGCCGGGTTTGCCGACCGACCTGGGGGTCTAGGAAAATCTGAGGAGCCCTTGGACCTCCCAGGGGGAGAGGAAGGTAGACTCTGGAATGAGGCACCGCCGCCACTTAAAGTCAGGATAATCTCAGGAGTTATTTGGGTGAAACCTGGACCCTAGAGGGCAGGGGAGGGGGGAGGGGGAGGGCTCTGAGCAGAGGTAGGAGTCCTGGCAGAAGGCATGGGGTGGGGGGTGGGGGCTGGGCAGAGAAGGAGCTTTGTAGCAGCCACAGCACCTACTTTCTGGGCCCCAAAGGAGCCCCCGATGTATAATGCCGAGACGTTGCAATCTACGGGAAGACCTGGCTGGCAGAGAGAGAGCCGAGGCAGAGGAAGGCCCCGTGGGCTGCAGGACCCACGAGGAAGGGGGCCCAGGCTGCCGGCCCCTGGGGGAGGCCGCCCCTCTTCCTGGGAGCCCCCCCTGGGAGTCTCGGTCACAGGGGCTGCGCGGTTGGTGGGTGTGTGATGGCTCTTCCTCCTCCTCCTCCTCCTCCTCCAGAGCGGCTCTGATGCCCGGAGACAGCTCCCCGCTCCCGGCAGGCAGGCAGCCGGGGTGATTTGATCCGGAGCCTGCCTGCCGGGAGAGCCGAGAGATGCCATCTTCCTCGGGGGACACGTTTGCTCTTCCATAATTTAGCGAGACACCCTGTTGGGAATCCAGGTGCAGCCCTGGCAGGTCGCTGGGAGGACGACGGGCAGGCGACGGGGAGGATTTCTCCTCGAACCCTTTTCCCCGGAGGAGGCTCCCTTTAATGCATTGCTTTAACGTCAGAACCGAGTCCTCCACCCAGATAGCTCTCCGCACTCGCCTCTGTCTGTCTGTCTGTCTGTCTACAGGCACCGGTCCCTGTAGGCGCCCACGGAGAGACGACCTGATGGATGCTCCTTGTGGGGCGCATCTTGCCCCACGCCTCCCCCTCATTCACGTCTCCCCCTCCCCCCACGCAGGTCAATTTCTCCGAAGGAGGCCCCGGCTCCAACTCCACCGGCAGCGAAGTGGCCTCCATGTCCTCGCAGCTGCCCGACACCCCCAACAGCATGGTGGCCAGCCCCATCGAGGCCTGAGGACCCCCTCCTCCGGGCAGACACGCCTGCGCCCCCTCCCCGTCGTCGTCGCCGGAGACAGTGGGAGCCACCGCCCGCGGCCGCCGCCGCCGCCGCCGCCGATCCCCTGGAATCTCCGAAACAGACAGACAAAAACAAACACCAACAGACGTGTATTTAACGCCCGGCCCGGCCCACGGAAACACGGACGGACGGACGGACGGATGGCAGCACCGAGGACACACGGATGCTCCCGAGAAGCAGCGCCCGCCCGCCGGCTCCGCCGCACGACAAGGTAATAAGGTAGCGACACTGTGAAGACAATCATGGGATCTGAGTGGCGCGGACACCACCACGCGAGCAGCGCCCGCGCCCGCCGCCGCCGCCGCCGCCGCCGTCCGATGGCCCCGGGAGGACCGAGGGGGAGAAAGAGACGTTTTTAAAACGTAGAGGATTTATATTCGAGGATCTCAAAAAAAACAAAAACAAAAAAAGAGGCGCTTTCAGGGCCTGGCCGCGCTGCCCAGGGCGGCAGATGGAGGGATTGCAGGCCGCGCTGAATGGTGCTGTTTCTGCCGCTTGCAGGGCTGGGGCCAGGGAGCAGCAGCAGGAGGAGGAGGAGGAGGAGGAGGGCGAGGAGGGCGGCTGAAAGGCCCTTTCAGGAGGTGGCGCTGGCCGAGCGTGGGGTTTCCAGCTGGCTTAACAAGGGGTTAATGGAAGGCCCGGGTTTCTGAGCATGTCCCCTTTTTCTTTCCTCCCTCCGGCCCGTCTCTCCCCCCCCTCCTCCTCCCTCTCTCTCTCTCTCTCTCTGTCTCTTTCTTTTTTTTTGAGATCCATCCTCTCTCCAGAAGTCTGAAGCGACTTTAAAGGCTTTCCAATTGAGATGCGAAGGCCGACCTATATATAAAAAGCATTGCAACAAGGTTACCTCTATTTTGCCACAAGTCTCGGGATTGTTTGCCTCTCCTGTCTGTCTAAGGACTCCCCCCCCCCGGAGGGGTGTGTAGGGGTGGGGGAAAAGGGGGGTTTCTCTCTCTGGGCGTCGCGTCTCTCTCTCTCTCTTCCCCTTCCTCCCTCCCTCTTTCCTCCCCCCC
>JAAGEH010002531.1:80611249-80623749 GCA_011751065.1 Lasiurus cinereus
CCTTCCCTCCCCACAGTACATGCCCTCCCCTGCCCTCCCCCAATGCCTTGTATCCACTGGCTGTGCTTACACACATGCACACAAGTCCTTCGGTTGATCTCTTACAGCCCCCCACCCCCACCCCTCACCCACCTCCCCTGCCTCCCTCCTGTGGTATGACAGTCTGCTCACTGCTCCTTTGCCTCTGCGTCTGCTTTTCTATGAATATTTCTCCAGCGCGTTCTCTGTGCTCCCAGCAGATCTATGTGGATATCACACGGTTGTTCAATAGCCAGTAAAGGCCGGATCGGCAGATGGTTGTTTGCACACGTTCTTACCTGCAGTTATTGGCATAATGCATCCTTAGTTCGTTTTTCATAAGGTCTCGTTTCCCTCCTCAGAAAAATGGCCTCCACCTCTCTAAAACCCATTTCGTCTTAACATTTCCAACACTTCCTTATTAGAACGCCCATTATTTTTTTTAAAACTAGGGGTAGGAGTTTACTTTAAAACTAAGTTTAGCAAAGGAAAAGGTATATATATATGATTTGGGGGTAGGACTAAGAGGGAAAAATGAGAGATTTCTGAAAACGGCGTGCATACTTGGAAACACTATATTCTAAGCAGCAAAGGGGAAAAGATACGGGAGCCCAATAGTGAAAGTCTCACTGTGAACTCACAGAATACAACCGCTAAACATCTGTATCAGTCACCGCGGCGTTTCTGTTGTGGGAGATCCACTGTGCAGAAGAAACACTGGAAATAGAAGAATAACCTGGCCACCCGGATCACGTTTCATGTTTAACTCTTTCCCCAAAGCGCGTGGCTTTATCTGTGAAACGCGGCCACGCGCCTGCACTCACAGTGATGCTGGTGTCTGAAGAGATGGCGTGTGGAGAACAGGAGCGTCGGGTCCAGAGGATGGAACGCTCAGAACGTTCATCCTGAGCCCCTTCGTTTCTCTAGTCACATCCGGACTGCTTGGAGGTGGCCCCTTGTCCCCCTGGGTGTGCCCCAAAGTTCCCTGCACAAATGCACGGCCACCTTTCTACCCAGTCGCCAGAAGATGAACCGATAAAAACTCACCTTTTGGTTCTCTTAGCCCAGCGGTCGGCAAACTCATTCGTCTGCAGAGCCAGATGTCAACAGGACAACGGATGCCACATTTTTTAAATGTAAACTTCTTCTCACGCCACTTCTTCAAAAGAGACCCGCCCAGGCCGTGGTGTTTTGTGGAAGAGCCACCCTCCAGGGGCCAAAGAGCCGCCTGTGGCTCCCGAGCCGCGTTTTGCCGACCACTGTCTTAGCCCATCAATGGATTTATGAGTCTCAGCAATAAGACTTCAGTTGATCTCTTACAGCTCCCCCCGCCCCCCCTCCACCAACCTCCTTATGGGTCATGGGCAGAGCAGGGCGGGGGGTATTTCACCCAGCGGTGTTTCCATGGCAAGGACGCTAGGGCTGAAAACGCCCTCAGAAATCGTTTCAGTCACTCGGCAGATGAGTCTCACGGGTGGGAACATATGACGTGGTGGGATAAGAGATGACTTTCGGAACAAATACATTAGGCCTGGCTGGTGTGGCTCAGTAGATAGAGAGCATCAGCCTGTGGACTGAAGGGTCCTGGATTCAATTCTGGCCAAGGCCACCTGCCTGGGTTACAGGCTCCATCCCCAGTAGGGGGCGTGCAGGAGGCGGCCGATCCATGATTCTCATCATTGATGTTTCTCTCTCTCCCTCTTCCCTCCTCTCAGAAATCCATAAAAATACCTTAAGACATAAAATAAAGCCCTAACGAGTTTGGCTCAGTGGATAGAGCGTCGGCCTGTGGACTGAAGGGTCCCGGGTTCGATTCTGGTCAAGGGCATATACCTCGGTGGTGGGCACATCCCCAGCAGGAGGTGTGCAGGAGGCAGCTGAATCCATGTTTTTCTCTCATTGATGTTTCTTACTCTCTATCCCTCTCCTCCCTTTCTCTCTGTATGTGTGTGTGTGAGAGTATATATATATATATATTTTTTTTTTAATTAAAAAATAAATAAAAACAAATATAAGAGAAAAAAAAAAGGCCTGAAATCAAGTAGCCCTTCCTTAACTGCTGGTCCAGACAGGTGCCTGCCCAGCACACGGGAGCTCAGCTACCTGCCCGGAGCTCTGGCCAGGCTGCTACCCTCTCCCTCCCGGCCGTGCAGGAGGCAGGAGGTGGTTCTGGGATTATTACTGCAGGTGAGCGATGCCGTGTTTCCATCCGGCGGCCGTGTGGACGCGGAACTCCTGCTGCAGATCACTGGGTCAGGGGGCGGCCTGGGCTGGGGCGGGCACCTCTCTCCAGGGCGAAGCTCTGGTGTCAGCCTGGGACCTGCCACACCCACACTGCAGGTGCGAGTGAGGGCCCAGCAGCGAAGGCGATGCGAGTGCTCCTCACGAGGGCTCCTCTGGTTCCTGAGTTCAAACCTCCTAGAATCGTACCCAGAGGAAGAATACAGCGGCACCTCGAGATACGAGTGCCCTCACCTACGAGATGTTTGAGATACGAGCCTTCGAGTGAGCGATTTTTGCTTTGAAATACGAGCAACAGTTGAGAGAGGAGTCATCGCGCGGATCGGCCGGCGGCACACGACCCACCCGTTTACCGCGACTCGAGCGTCTCATCGTTTCCCACGCCTCAAGGTGACGGCACGAATGAAACTCGTATCTGGAGCTACCACTGCATTTTAAAGCTTTTTTACGGGGAAACGGCGAGGAGGCGTGTGCTTTCTGCGGCCGGCGCGGCGGCATCTGGGAGGCGCTCTGCCGGCTTTAGCGATGCGGGCGAGCCTTTGGCCCTTTTCCTCATGCCCGCACCTGTTTCCCGCCCGCTCCCCGGCCCCCATCTTTCCTTCACGGGAAGAGCAGGACATCAAAGAGGCAGCGCCTGGTCCCCGGAGACTCGGAGGGATCAGAGCCGAGACACTTTCAAAGACATGTCCAGTGATGTCACCCCTTCCTTCCAGGAACCCAGGGCGCTGCCCAATGGCCACGCGGGGGGTGGGGTGGGGGGACCAGCACAACTGTGCTTTATCCTCCTCTTCTTGATTTCTTAATCCTCCTCACCGGGCATATTTTCCCATGGATCTTTAGGGAAAGTGGGAGAGAGAGAGAGAGAGAGAGAGAGAGAGAGAGAGAGAGAGAGAGAGAGGGAGGGAGAGAGATATGAGAAAGACACACCAATTTGTTGCCTCCTGCACACTCCCTGACCAGGCCTGGGGATCGAAACTGCAACCCAGGTATGAGCCCTTGACCAGGAATCACACTGGGGCGGGGGGGATGGGGGTGTTTGACACACATGGGCCAGGGCTGTAATTATCTTCTTAAAGCCGTGACGCTCCAGTGTTTTGACTTTAGGCCCCTTTATGCTCCTGGAAGTGACTGAAGACCTCAAACAGCTTTTGCTTATGTGCCTCACCTCTATCAGAGTTTGCCTTTTGGTAAATTAAAAAGGAGGGTCCTAAAATACTTATTAGTTGTTCACATAACATACTACATGGTTCCATAACTACTTTTTCAATCAATCAATATATATATATATATATTGATTTCAGAGAGGAAGGGAAAGGGAGAGAGAAAGAGAAACATCAGTGGTGAGAGAGAATCATTGATCGGCTGCCTCCTGCACACCCCCTACCGGGGATGGAGCCTGCCACCCCAGTACGTGCCCTTGACTGGAATTTTATCCGGGACTCTTCAGTCCACAGGCAGACACTCTAGTCATTGAGCCAAACCAGCCAGGCCACCATAACTACTTTTTAATAAAAAACAAGTGTAGATTACAAGACAAAAATATAGTGAGAAGGGCAGAATGAGGTCTTTTTTTTTCAAATATCCTATATAATAAAAGGCTAATATGCCAAGTAACTGAACGGCGGAACGACGGGTCGCTATGACGCGCACTGACCACCAGGGGGCAGACACTCAATGCAGGAGCTCAGCCAGAAGCGGGGCTCACGGCTGGCCTGCTGCCCCTGGACATCCCTGGGCAGTTGGACATCCCGCGAGGGCTCCTGGACTGTGAGAGGGCGCAGGCTGGGCTGAGGGGACCCCCCCTCCCTTTCCTCCCGAGTGCACGAATTTCGTGCACCGGGCCTCTAGTTTTAAATCTCTGGCTTCCTAGAAGACAGCGTCATTCTCACATCTGCCTTCTTCGTCCGTCGGAGGCAACCTCACACACCGGTGGATTCTAGAAAACGCCATGTCCACTTGCGAGAGACGGAAGGGGAAAAGGTAAATAATGTCTTAGCATTCTTTTTCTTTTTTAAATACATTTTTATTGATTTTTTACAGAGGGGAAGGGAGAGGGATAGAGAGTTAGAAACATCGATGAGAGAGAGTTGGATCAGCCGCTTCCTGCACGCTCCCTACTGGGGATGTGCCCGCCGCCAAGGTCCATGCCCTTGACCGGAATCGAACCCGGGACCTTTCAGTCCGCTGGCGGATGCTCTCTCCACTGAGCCACACCGGTCTCGGTTGTCCTAGCATCCTTAGGAAAAGCGTTTGGACCGCACGACCCCGCTTTCCGGGCAAGGTTTCAGGGACACCCCCGGGGAGATTGCCAGAGCGCCTGCCTTGAAACGGGCTTTGGCCAAAGGGCTGCAGAGACACAGCTGCTGCCCGGGGTGCGGGGGTGGGGTGAGTTTAATTGCTTCTCTCCATGCTCTGGAGGAGCGGTGCCAGCCTGTTCATCTCCGGGCACACGCACCCCCACCCCTAAACCCTGGGGCACGGACACAGACGTGGTGTGATCTGAGTCACGCACCCTGGCCCGCGGCGGCGGCTGAGTTGGCTGTTGTCATGGCTTTCTGTGACCAGCCAGGGACAGGAGGGCAGGACCCCTGGCGGAAGCGTCGGGTATTGCATGTTCCACAAATCCCGCAGCACCCCAGGGTGCCCGGGCACCCCGGCTGGGCATCGCTGCTCTGGAGACATGGTGGCCTGTGTTTCAGTCAAGGCCAGGCCACCGTCTGACTTTGCGATTTCTTTTTTCCCCCCTCCCATGGCATCATTCCACGCAGGTCTGGAAATCACTTCCATCCGTGGCCTTGGCGGGAAAGCAGAATTGTGTTGCGATGGGGACTGGAAATGGAAGGCCCCTTTCAAAAAAAACCCAAAAAACCCTGGGAGGACGGACCGGTGGAGGGGGCCGGGGCGGGTAAAATGGGGGGGGGGTCTGCTCTCTGTTCGAGATCTTCTCATCCTTCATCCGCGCGAAGCTGGGGAGGAGGCTGAGCCCTGAAATCCACAGCAAATAAGTCCTAATTGGCACAGGCGAGGTGGCCAGCCCGGCCCTCCGAGGCCAGGATGCGAAGTGACAGCTGTCCTTTGGAAAGCCGTGGCTTCTGGAGGGAGATAAGCTCAGGAGATGAGAGACGGACGGCTGGGAAAGCGAGTCCGGGACCCCGGGGGCGGGGGCGGGGGAGGGCCCGTTTACAGTTGGGAAGAGAAGGATCTGTCTGAGGAGGAGGAGGCTGAGGAGCACAAGCAGGGGGTCAGCTGGCCCACCTCCAGCCATTTCCAACCCAACCATTGTCACCTCTCGGCACACATCAATGACTGAAATTCCACAGCACACTGAAAACGATATATATCTTTGCCCATCAGACAGAAACGGGTATTGTTTTTTATTGATTTGCAAAATATAAACTTCACCGGTGGGTGGGCCACCCCCTGGCTGCGGAGTCCCGGCAGAAGTCAGGTGCCTGGCTCTGGGGTGGGGTGTGTGCCTTCTGCTGGTTCTCTCTTCCCTTCCACCTGCCCAGAGCCCCTGAGAGCCAGCTTCACCTGGGCACCTGGTGGGAGGGAGCGGAGGGAGCGGTGGGACCAGGGGGTGGGCCGAGCCAGGGTCCCGATGACAGCAGGGAACGGAGCCGGCAGCTGCCCCCCCCCCCCGCCCGGGACATCCCGCTGAACTGGAAGTGAGAGTTGCGTCCTTATGGCCACTGCGCTTCTTTATTTATTACACAGCCTCGCCCTCCCCTAATGCAAGAGGATCGAGACTAGAGCCGCCGGTTTCCAACCATGGTCATCTCTGGCACACATCAATGACCGAAATTCCGCAGCCCACTGACAACGATATAGGTATATCTTTGCCCATCGGACAAAAACGGGTATTGTTTTTTATTGATTTGCAAAATATTAATAATAATAGCAATTACCTACCACTTTGTTCCAAGGTGACTTCTTAAATGTATATTTTTATCGATGTCAGAGAGGGAGAGAAAGAGAAACATCAATGATGAGAGAGTATCATGGGTTCAGCGGACCTCTACACGGGGCTTATGCCCTGACTGGGAATCAAACTGTGACATTCTGGTTCATAGTTCGATGCTCAAACACGGAACCGCATTAGCTGGGCCAAAAGTGACTTTTGAACAAAATCAGGAGCCTCTACTTGTATGTGTATACAGGGGTTTCTGGGAGCAAGGTTTAACCAATCGGACACGACGTTTTTATGCAACATGACAAATAAGATGCAGCTCTATTTCTGTATATGTTTATTTGTGTGTGTGTATGTATATATATAAAATCACTGGTTAAAATGTTGAGATAGTAAGAAGTCAGGTTGACTCCACGTTTCTGAATCTGAATGATAGATTCTGGATGGTTCATGCATTTATTTACTCCCTCTCTCCCTCATTCATGAACCCATTTAAACATTTATCTGATGCTCACTACATGCCATGTACTATTGTACATGTACAAACATCTTATACATGTACTAGTGGCCCAGTGCACCAATTTGTGCACATTGAAAGGAAATTAATTAGAAGAAATACTTTAATTTCACCCTTTCTCTATGATAGAAGTGGGGACCAAATTTATGATAGACAATGACAGATCAAAACACACACTTGCAGTTGGCGCCGGCGAGAGCTTTATATGTGTCACGCATGCATGAGTCAACTTAGCCTTTTATAGGTATAGAATAAACTTGCTGCATTAGCCCCACTTTCTGATGCCGCTAAACTTTTTCCAGTGAAGCACCCCAACTTCTCATTCAGGTCATTGTCAGCAACACAGCAGTAAATATCAACACAAAGCAGATTATTATTGTAAATCACACAGGGAGAACAAAGGGTAAAATATTTACCTGCAGCGGTGTTTGACTATATTCTGTGCAGTGAGAAAACCTGAAGTCATTTTCAAGTTCCACCGTTTCTTACTTCTTTTCAGTTGGGTCAAGTTTCTAGGCTTTCTAAATCGCCATTTTCTAGTTAATGGAAAGAAAATAGGATTCCACCAAGTCTCCCCTCTACCTACTCCAGGACTTCTGTGAGGATCAAATGAGATGAGGCACGGGAAAACGCTTCACAGACATTCGGTTAAAGTGTAAAATGTTTCCACCTGGCTCTAAAGCAAGTCATGTTCTGGGCTGAAGAAACTGCAAGGAGGCTAAGGAGAGGAAACCAGGCGTTGCTACGTGGCGTAACACCCACAGCCACCTCTTCCTGGCTGGGCTGGGCTGTGGGCCACGTTTTGCAGTGTCAGTGGCGATTTGGTGGGGTGTCGGTCCAGGATAGTGGCGGGGCCTGTGTCCTGCTTGGGAAAGCAGAATGCTGCTTTGTGGGAGCCAGGTCCACAGTGCCATTTCTTTGTAAGTGGCCAGCGAGCGTCACCCCTGGTGGTCAGTGTGCGTCATAGTGACCGGTCGGACGGTAGGACACTTAACATATTAGCCTTTTATACACACAGATTTCTATTGATTTCAGAGCCTTTTATAGATACAGATTTCTATTGATTTCAGAGAAGAAGGGAAAGAGATAGAAACATCCATGAGGAGAGAGAATCATCGTTCAGTTGCTGACTGCATGCCCCACCCTGGGGACTGAGCCTAACACCCGGGCATGTGCCCTGACCAGAAATAGAACCGTGACATCCTGGTTCATGGGTCGATACTCTACCACTGAGTTGCGCTGGCCATGCCGGGCCATGCACTGTTCTCTGGGCCGGCTGTGGATGTCGCAGAGAGAGAAACAGAGTCCTTGCCCTCACGAGGCTCATCTTTTAGTGGCGCATTCAAATCTCATACCAGTAAATGCACACCGTCCTGGTGGCAGTGATACATGTCTCATGCAGCAAAAGAGGAAGAACGCTTACCGTTTGCAACAGCCTGGATGGACCTGAGAAGAATTATGCTGAGCAAAATAAGCCAGTCGGAGAAAGGTAAGTGTCACATGATCTCACTCAGATGTGGAATCTAATGAACCGAATAAACTGATGATCAAAAATAGACCCATGCCGAAGCCGGTTTGGCTCAGTGGATAGAGTGTCGGCCTGCGGACTGAGGGGTCCCAGGTCCGATTCCGGTCAAGGGCATGTATCTTGGTTGCGGGCACATCCCCAGTGGGGGGCGTGTGGGAGGCAGCTGATCGATGTCTCTCTCTCATCGATATTTCTGGCTTTCTATCCCTCTCCCTTCCTCTCTGTAAAAAAATCAATAAAATATATTAAAAATAAAAATAGACCCAGAATCATGGAAGCATGGACAGACTGTTGAGCCTCCGAGGGAAGGCAGGGGAGGGGAGTGGGAAGAGATCAGCCAGTGAGCTTTATGCATATTTCTTCACCCGTGGACATAGGCAGTGGGGTGGGGAGGGCCTGTGGTGGAGGTTAATGGGGGGAGGGGAGATGGGAACGGACTGGAAGGGGTTTATGGTGGGAAAAGGAGGACCCATGTAATACTTCCTACAATAAAATTAAAAAAACAGTAACCAAGCAGATAAAAGGGATAGAGCATTTGAGCCAGCAGGATCCAGCAAGGCTTCTCCGAGGAAGCGGCTTTTAAAGAGACGGGGAGCCCGCAGCCAAGTGGAAGTGAGACTCCTGTGCACAGCATCACAGCGACGCTGAAGCTGCATCTTTGTGTTCTTTTTATTTATTTTATTTTATTTTAAAATATATTTTATTAATTTTTTACAGAGAGGAAGGGAGGGGGATAGAGAGTTAGAAACATTCATGAGAGAGAAACATTGATCAGCTGCCTCCTGCACACCCCCCACTGGGGATGTGCCTGCAACCAATGTACATGTCCTTGACCAGAATGGAACCTGGGACCCTTCAGTCCGCAGGCCGACGCTCTATCCACTGAGCCAAACCGGTTTCGGCTGCATCTTCGCATTCGGATGTGTCCCCGATGTTTACCGAACTCTAAGAAAAAGGATGGCTCTGTGTTGGTAGAGAAGTGCCCCTATTCACTCACCTAACTAACAGGAAACAAATGAATCCGAGTAGAATACAAAAGCAGGGGAACCGCCATACAGGAATTTCTAGAAGAACGTTGTGAGGAAAGTGACTGGAAGGGTGAAAGGGGGGTGGGGAGGGGAGGCCGTGGGAATGTGAGAAACAGGCAAGGAGATCAGGGTGGTGTGGAAGGAAGAGGGAAGACAATAGAAACGTCTCAGGAACTGAAGCCAGAGCCAGTGAGGGGCAGGTATAAAAGCTGTGCCCCCAACATCAGAAAGATCGGGGCAGATAAGGGCTGAGAAAATGCCTTTGAACTTGGCTGAAGGGAGATCCTGGGATACCATAAAGAGGCAAAGATGGAAGCCAGATTGAGGAGAGGAATTAGGGGGACTCTTTTAAATGCGGCCCATCCCGCCCTCACCGTGGCTGTTGGACATTTATGGGGTGCGGTGATCCTCTTGCGCTCCCCTCTGATAACCGGAGACCCGCCCGGGCCAGTGGCGGGGTCTGAGGAGAAGGATGGAGGAAGGCCCAGAGGCTGCGGCTCCCGTCCGTCCGTCTGTCCGTCCATCCGTCCGTTGGGTTGGGCTCTGAAGGACCGAAGTCCCTCACCTGGTTTTCACCCTCTCAGCTGTCTGTCTGGCTGAGCTTGGAAAGACTGGAGAATCGACAATCCGTGCTGAGCGCAGTAAGCCCGCCGGGAATGATAAATACCTCACATATCACAGGATCGCACTCGTTTGTGGAATATAACGAACAACCTAAACCGACGAACAGAAACAGATCCAGAGAAGCATCGAACAGACCATCACATTTCAGAGGGAAGGTGTGTGTGGGTGTGTGTGTGTCTTTGTGTGTCTGTGTGTGTTTGTGTGTGTGTCTGTGTGTGCCTCTGTGTCTCTGTGTGTGTGTGTATGGGGGGGTTTAAAGATCAACCAAAGGACTTGTATGCATGCATAGAAGCATAACCAATGGACACAGACACTGGGGGTGGGAGTGAAGGCATATTTGGGGGGGCTGGGGATGGCCGAGGAGAGGTCAATGGAAGAAAAAGGAGACATAAGTAACACAATATGCAATACTTGAAACAATAAAGTATAAAAAAAAAAAGAAAAAGAAAAAGCATACAACCCAGCCGACAAACCAGGTAGATGTTAAAATCCCGGAGGCAACCACTGAGTTGTCCAAAGACAGTCAGGAGGGCGGGCAATTCCCCGCTAATGGCGAGATGTAGACAGAAATCTGGAGGAAAGCCCCCCCCCCCAGCCCCACCGGCTGTAAACTGTGTGAGGGGGCAATTTGTTTAGCTCTGTTGACAGGGCCTCCACTAAGTGATGTTTGACCAGAGGCCGTGCCTCGGGCTCTGCCATTAAACCTTAGCGAACACACAGACTTTGGAGGGGTGTGTGTGTGGGGGGTGGGGTGGGGGGGAGTGGAGAGAAAAGCAACATGTTGGGAAACCACCTGAAGTGAAGAAAAAGGACCAGTTAGGCCTCAAACGTGCAGGTAGCAAGAGGGAAGTCCTTATCGTCCCCTCATTACGTCCATCGCGGCTGCTGCTTGGCCCCTGACAGCTCTGGGGAGGCGGATCTCTGCTATTCGGGTCACCGAGGTGTCCCTGGTAGGAGAATCGGGGATCACGTCTGCCCTCAGCGGCCTCTTCTGAAACCATGCCTGCCCAGAATTCATAGTTTCCCTTCCCTTCGCTTTGCTCTGTGCAAAATGGTAGGGTGTACACAGCCAGTGTGCCCGCAACGTGAGTCCTTTGGAGGAAGATAAAGACTAAATCCAGCCGAAACCGGTGTGGCTCAGTGGATAGAGCGTCAGCCTGCGGACTGAAGGGGCCCCGGGTTCGATTCCGGTCCAGGGCATGTACCTTGGTTTCGGGCACATCCCCAGTGGGAGGTGTGCAGGAGGCGGCTGATCCATGTCTCTCTCTCATCGATGTTTCTGACTCTCTATCCCTCTCCCTTCCTCTCTGTAAAACATCAATAAAATATATATATTTAAAAAAAAAGACTGAATCCAGGAACACACACAAACACACCACGTGACTTCTGACTTGCACTTCAGAATGACTGCCGATCCCCACTAGTGTTTTGGGGGCGTACTGAGAGCCTAAGACGTCGTCTTTGGCGAAGAGGAGGAATGAATAGGGGGAAGGAGGGGTGCAGGGCCAGGGAAAAGGAAACAGGCCTCCGAGGGGCGAAGGCCTGAGTCCGGGTGGAAGAGCAGGTCAGACAAAGCCCTGGGTTCGGGGAGCACAGCCCAAAGACGTCCCTTTAAAAGCGCTTAGTCACGGAGGAGTTTTAAGGCTATGTTCCCCCAGAATGATAGCGACCCCGTCCTTTTTCTCCCTGAGCCCTAATTTTGGGGTTATGTTCCAGTATTTAAAGCCATGCCATGAAGACACGTCCGTAACTGTAATGATCCCGTTATTCTGTGTTTTGTAGAATCCACCACTGGCATTTAAAAGGTTTTCCAATTTAATCTTTGATAGTTTTTTTTTTCCTGAAATATCCATGGTGTTCACCCCACGCATTTTCTAAAATGCACATAGCATGTACAAAGTCTATAAACAGAGAAACGAAATTTGCTTCCTCTGCCTAGATTAATTTGATATCACTTGATATTAGGTGTACTTTTTTTTTCTTCAAAGACAAAATCTTGATGGTTAGTCTTTATGGGGAAAAAAAAATGCCACAGCTATCCAAACTACATTTGTTTTTAGAAAATTAATTTCATTTTAGAGAGAGAGAAAAAAAATTTTTTTCTTCCAATTGAGGGATGATAAATTTATTTTTATACTCGAGCGTTAATGAGAACCATTTGCTTCCCTCCCACCCACTATCTCAGAGCGGCGGCTGAATCCCTTACTGTGACTTAGTCAGAGTACATCAGCGGCCGAAACCGGTGTGGCTCAGTGGACAGAGCGTCAGCCTGAGGACTGAAGGGTCGCAGGTTCGATTCCGGTCAAGGGCATGTATCTTGGTTGTGGGCACATCCCCAGTAGGGGGCGTGCAAGAGGCAGCTGGTCAATGTTTCTCTCTCATCAATGTTTCTAACTCTCCATCCCTCTCCCTTCCTCTCTGTAAAATATCAATAAAGTATTTTTTTTATAAAGAGTATATTAGCAGCATCTTCTGGAAAGCGGTGAGGAAAGGAAGTCTTGGTTCTCTAGGCACACCGTGATTCGCTGCCTCAGGGAGAAGTAGGCCCGGATAAAGTCATGGCGGGTGGGCACGCTGAAGAGCCCCAGACCTTTGATATGGCGCTGATGAGCTCGGCAGCCAGCCACTCAGAGG